>CM026413.1:17260766-17440637 GCA_014858505.1 Corymbia citriodora subsp. variegata | reverse complement strand
ATGCAACACATCATCAATCAATTCGTTCTTTTCTTTGCTCTGTCGTGAATGCACATCACTCATGCTCATGCGACATGCCATTTCTGATAACCCACGCAATATGTCATGCAATCTCACTTGACAATTCCAAAATCCAAATTCAACCAATCAACAATCACGTACGTTCCCTCATTCTCGGGAATAACTCAATAAGTCAAATACTTTCACTTCCACTCGGTCTTCGATCATGCGTTTCATCATTATTCACGCATATAATTAACAATCGGCACTTCAATAAATCATAACAACCAAGAACACATCAAAATAAGCCAAAAATTAGCTTCTGCATGAACAGTGCTGTGAACAGTAATCCGTGAATAGTGATCATGAACAATAATCGTGAACAGTAAATATGAACAGTAACTAATCTGAAATTAATAAAATAATATTAAACTTAACCATGGTTACTAAATTTAACCTAACTAGGGTTAATTAACTCAACCATGATTAATAATTAACCATAGTTACTTTAGAAACTAACCCTAGTTACTTTAATTAATTAACCTTAGTTACTTTAATACTAACTATGGTCAATTAACTAAACCTAGTCAGCCTTAATTAACTCAGCCACCATTAACAAACTAACCCATAATTAACCAAGCACAAAAATTAAACTAATTAACCCCTAAGCAAGATTAACCCCTAAACAAGGATTAGGAAGTTAACTTACTTGGATCAGAAATCCGGCGACACCGGCGCATAGTGGGGAACGAGGGCTACGAGGGGTAAGCTCGGGGATGGCAACGGATGACAAATGATGGCCGAAACGGGCCAAAAACAGTGCTGGTTACTGTTCACGCGGAACCGGTGCAGCTGAGCGGAAAAGGCCGAAACGGGCGGTTCGGGGCGACCAGGGGTGACCGGGGGTGCACGGTTGGCTTCCTAACTTCCAGGACTACACTTTGGGCAGTGGTAGCGGCTCCGGTGACCGCGGCAAGGCTGTTTTCTTGCTGGAAAACAGCATGGACAGCAAAGAACACCAGAAATGGAAGAGAAAAGGAAGAGAAAAAGGGAGAGAAAGTGAGGCTGGGCTGGTGCACGAATTTTGGGGGAGAAAGAGGAGAGAGAAGAGGCTGCTGGTCAAGGATAAGAGCCAAGGCAAGTGGGCTTGCCACTTGTTGAAGAGCCAATCAAAAACAACCAATAAACAAGCATAAACAAAGCCCACTTGGGCACAAAAGGAAAATGCCAAAAGAGAGAAGCCCATGGGCTGGAAAGGGAGAGGAGAATGGGCCAGCTTGGGCCCCCTTTGGGCTGGGCTAGATGGGTGCAAGGCCCATTGGGCCACCGGTCTTGGGCCGGCCCACCTGCGGGCCCGAAACCCGGTCCAATTTTTCCTTTTTCCAACGCTTCCGTGTCCAACGGAAAATTCCAAAATAAATGAGGCAACATCCAAATATATAGTCCTAACATCACTGAGAAGTCAGTTCCCAAAATCGGATTAAAAATCGGGGCCAAATTGAGTCGATTGCGACCGTAGTACAATTTGGATTATCGGGCGCCCTTTTTGGACTTTCCTCACATTTGACCCATGGTCAACCATTCTTTGAACCACGTTTACGCCAATTCTCGAGTCAGGGACGTCCCTCGATTGTCATGTGATCCCGGGGGCTCAATTGATAATCCCGAGTACCAGATGAAAAGGATTCGGTTTACCGTCGTTCGTAGTTCGTATCGAAGTCGTGCGGAAATCACTCGCAGATCGACTTCGTACTTCTGCCGAATTGATTTATTTCCGTTTCCTTAATAGTCTAGTACTTAGAGGATATCGTTCCCGCCCAGGTCCTCATGGTCGAAGGGTTCGTTCCTGATCGAAATTGCGAGTCGTACGCGAATCATTTCCTATTGACGCCTCTCTGTAATCCATTATCCCACGAACACACAGTTCGGAAAATTTGTACTGACTAGGCCTTCAACTAATATTGCCCTTTTATAAAATCCTAAAATGGGGTCGATTTTCAAGATGTTACACAACTAGTGAATTTAATCAGGGATAGGCCGTTTGATCATAAGGATCAAAGAGGAATAATAACACACTGTTGCAGGCCAATTAGCGAATGAAAATAAATCGATTTGACAAAAGTATGAGGTCTGATTGCGGGTGATTCCACACGACTTTGATATTGATTGTGAACGACGTTAAACCGATTTTCTTTTGGCCCTGTACCAGCATGAGCAATTAATCCCTCGTGATTACATGACAATCGATAATCGCCCTGATTTGAATATGCATGATCGTGGATTGAAAAGTTATCAACCATGGGTCAAACACACGAGAACCCCTAAACACCGCTCGAAAGTTAGGTCATACTAAAGTCGCGATTGATTGATTTTAATCACGAATTTCAATCCAGTATCGGG
The DNA here is from genome assembly GCA_014858505.1 of Corymbia citriodora subsp. variegata. Lineage (NCBI taxonomy): Eukaryota > Viridiplantae > Streptophyta > Magnoliopsida > Myrtales > Myrtaceae > Corymbia > Corymbia citriodora. Next base: position 17,438,237 of record CM026413.1, on the reverse strand, counting down.
TATTGGACTTTTAAGGTTGTTGAGATTAAAATATTGGATTTATCAGTAAGCCCGAAATTATTGGAAAATGATTCAATGGGCCGAGTTTTGGAGCCAAATATTTTGGAATTTGTGCTTTGGGAGCAAAAAGACCAAAATGCCCTTTCTAGAAGCTTGTTTAGTATTTTCTTTTTCTTTTTCTTTTTTTTCTTTTCTCTCTCTTTTCCCACCTTCCTCTGCACGTTTTCTCTTCCCCCGCCCACTTTTCATTTCTCTCTTCCCTCACCGATAAACCCCACCCAACGTTCTCTCTCTCTCTCTCTCTCTCTCTCTCTCTCTCTCTCTCTCTCTCTCTCTCTCCCTCCCTCCCCTTAGTTCTTTTTGGTTTTTCTTTTCCAAAACAACAGCATGGGCTGCTGTGTTTCACCTAAATCAGCCACCCTCGCTGCATGCCAAAGCCACCACACGCCGCAGGATAGTCCAAACCGTGTCTCACTATCGCCCTTCCGTGAGCCACACCTGTTGCCATTCTTTCTCATCGAAACGGAAACCCCCCGTCTAGCCGAGATCCATTTTCATCGCTGCTTGTCTTGATGTTTCAGACGTAGCCGTGTTTCACCCTTGCCGCCACCGTCGCGCCCGTATCGTCGGAATCACTAAACCGTGAGTCGATTTCTTAATCCCTTAGTTAGGGGTTAATCTTGTTTAGAAGTAGTTTGATTAGTTTAATTCTTGATTAATGCTTTGGATGATGATTATTAGTGTTTTAATATTATTAATTAAGCTTGCTTAGTGTTAATCATGGTTAGAATAAAGTAACCACGCTTAGATTAAAATAACTGAGGTTAGATTAAAGTAAACCTTGGTTGGGTTAGTTAACCATAGTTGGGTTAATTAACCGTAGTTGGGTTAGAATAGTAACCGTGGTTAGTATTAATAAATATTATTATTATTTTTGGAATAAATAATAAATATTTATTATATTCGGAATTAATTAATTATTAATTAAATTATTTTATAATTTCGAATTATTATTATTGTTATTACTATTCATTTCTGAAAATTAATTATTTTTGGGGAAAATAATTAATTGTGATTATTTATGGGAAATGGTTTTAATTGAGTAATTTTGTGGGAAAATTACTACGGTCTAATTTTCTAAAGTCAATTGTACTTATATACTACGTTATTAAATGACATTGGTTTATTAAAGAAGGGCTTTATTAAATGGAATTATTGGGTTGGATAATTATTATGAGATTGGTAAATAATTATAAGTATTTTGTGGGAGTTAAATTATTTTATTAGAATAATCGACTATACTTTGAGAAATTACCAAAATACCCTTCTAGATGGTCTTTGGCATTAAATGAGAATTGATGGAAAAGAAGAAATAGAAGCCAAAGGGGAGAGAAAGTTCAAGGGAAATTAATGGCTTTGCTTGGGGAATAGAAGAAGCTTGATTAAGAGAGATCTCTCTCATTTCACCATCTTTCCTCTCTCTCTCCTCCCCCTCTTTCCCCTTGGGTGTTCAGCTCCTCTCTCCTCCCTTTTCTCCCTCATTTTCCTCTCTTTTCCTCTTCTTTTCTTCTTGTTTCTTGCCTTTGCCACCCTCTTTACCATCCGGACCACCACCACCTTCCATCCTTGTCACTGTTGAAGCCACGCCATCTTGGAGCTGTTCGTCCAAGCTGTTGCCGCCGCTCACCGTTTTTCTCTCTCTCCAAAACCATCCATTGCCGAACCGGAAACCACCCCCATCGGCAAGACCCATTTTGCTGGTGTCACTTCTTGATGTGCCGGAGGCAGCTGAGCATTCTCCTTGCCGCCATTATCATGGCCTTGTCATCAGATTTGTCACTGTGTGAGTTTACGTTCTAATCCCTTGATTAGTCCATTAAACTTGTTTATAGTTAGTTTAGATTATTAGTTAATCATGATTAAGAGGCTGGTTGTGTTAATTAACCTTGCTTAGATGAAGTAAGATGGTTGATAGGTGGTTAGGTTAATTAAACCTTGGTTAAATGAAGTAACTTGGGTTAATTAAAGTAACCATGGTTGACCAACGGTTAGGTTAATTAACTTGGGTTAAATAAAGTAATCATGGTTGATAGGTGGTTAGATTAATTAACTACGGTTAGTTGATTTACCATGGTTTTTATGTGGTTAAGTTTAGTTAACTATGGTTAAGGTTAATTAATTTAATTAACCTGGATTACTTATAATTAAGATGATAAGTTTAGTGATAAGTTATCGAAATGGGTGATAAGCTATCGGGATAGGTAATCGAAAAATGTGATAAGCTATCGAGAGTTAGATGATAAGCTGTCACTAAAGGGGTGATAAGCTATCGCTAAGGGGAGATAAGTGTTGCTTGTTATGTATTTTTGGCATAAATTTTATGATGTTTTCCTACACATGCCATGCTGTTAGATGCCTATTTTTCCTTAAAAAATGTTTGCCTCATGTAAAACCCAATATACTAATTTTTACAAGGGTTTTTATGGGCATATAAAAGGGAAACCCTGAGGTATCGGGTGTATATCTCGAGTTTTACAATTTAAATGAGACTAGCATGTTTAAAAAGTAAGGCATGCAAAGTTTGATGAGTTTTTGATAATTATGTGACAACGTATGAATATTTTTCCTGCATTTTTACGTGGAAAATATGTTGTGGTTTATTATGTTGAGCACATACCACGTTTGCATTGGTTAATGCATGAAAATGAATTGAAATTTAATGATCTGGTGTGTTCATGTGGTTACATAATATAACCTGTTACCCTAGTAGGATTTGGGGGACAAAGTTCGATTTATCAGAATACCCGATGGAAGCCCGAATGCGGGTCGCGATAGAGGTTGGGCTTATGCTCCTTCAGAAATGTCGTCTAGACAAAAGTTCCAGATGTTGCCATGCCCGACGGGGCGGGACGATGCCTAGCTAAGCTAGAAGACACCGGCGAGAATTTGGTTGTACACACTAGCGGGAATTCGGTTGTGGCTCGAGTGATGGCATAAGAATTGGAACACGTGTTAATGCAAGGTTGCATGAAAAACATATGATTTTGTGTTTAGATTATTTATGTGCTTGTTTGCACTAACCATGGCATGCGTGAAATCGATACCGTGTAAGATATTGCAATGGCAAGATAAGATTGGCTGTGAATTGGGTCAATTGTGATTGATCACTATGGTGATTAAAATACTAGTTGCATTGTTTATGGCCTGCATGAACATTTATACCACACAGGGTATGATAATGGCAAGGTAAGAATGCCTGCAAGTCGATTGATTGTTGATTGTTCATTGTGGGGTTTACCAAGTAGATTACGTTTACAATTAAGGCAAAGTAGAGGTCGCTTTGCAATTGATCTGCCATCATTTATGAGGAATATGCCTGTTAGGAATCCTGATGTGAGTTAATGTCCTAATCGATGCTTAGGACTGTAACTCACTAAGATATATATCTCACTCATTGTTGTTAACCATTTTTTAGGTTCATAATTATGGCATCTCTATTGCCATGGATCTAAAAGTGATGGAGCACGTCATGAAGGGCAACAAGATTGTGTGCCCGATGATTGAAGGAAGTAGATTAACATTGCCTAGTATTTTTGGGGGATTATTGAGAAAGTTGCCCAATCGAGGGGTTTGGGTATAAACTTCCTAGGGTTAATCAGTAAAAAAAAAAAATGATATTGTTGCTGTTGTATTAGTCTTTCTACTATCCTTGGTGCTTGATTCGTTTTCACATGTGTTTAATCGCAAGATAAAAAGAATGGTCGGTGATGCATCCTAAGATATTGCATTCATTTGACCAAAGTGAAGGGATTGTCGCATGTTCGAGGTTCGGGATGTGACATCTCCGTCGGTTTTGGTATTAAAGTCCGGTCAATACTTGAAGTGATCAGGTGCGATGTGTTATGGGATAGTAAGATAAGAAAAACATTTATTTCATATGCCTATAATTGCTTCTAAGATCTTTTGCTATAAGTGGATTGTTCATGTTTCCTAATTCCTTGAGGGAATTGGAAAGCTGGTTCTGTGAGAATCTTACGAGATGAATAATCCTGATCCGATAGCCCTAGGGAAAGGGGTAGTTCGAGGTCAGGTAGGTGCTAGAGGTAATGCGCTAGGGGATCCTAGGCTAGATAGGGTCTTGTAGGCGTTGTAAGCCTTAAGAATTGATAGGGTGTAGTTAGCTCAAATTTAAGCTATTGTTGTTGTCGTTGCTATTACTATCATGCCTAGTAAAGTTTCATTGGTTGGAAATAAGAATGGTGAGTAGTCGATGTTTAAGTTGGTTGAACAATTCCTAGAGTTGGAACTGTCCAAGTTTGTTGGGATAGGTGATTCTAAGACAACAACTCTTTGAATCAAGGAACTATGAAAGTCTTCGCACTGCTAGAGTGCTTGGAGAAAGAAAAGATAACCCTGGTAACGCATCAATTGTAAGATAACACTAGTGGTGAGTGGGAAATAACTAAGGAAGAGGCTTTTCCTAAAGGTACGACTTGAGAGTAGGGTGCCTTGATCGAGGTGTTTAATGGAAAATACTTTTCCAAATGTGCATGAGAGCAAAAGATGGTTGAATTCCTACAACTTCATCAAGATCTTTTGTTGGTCGAGTAATATGAGGCTAAGTTTGCAGAACTCTTAAAGTGTGCACTAAGAATGATTGAGAATCGAGTAGACCGAGTCAAGAGGTTTAAGTATGGTCTAAGAATGGAAAGTAAAAGTCAGTTGGTGTCCCTAAACTTGAATGATTTTGATGAATGGTACAAAGAGGCCCAACGAGTTGAAGAAAACATGACAAAATGAGCAGCCACATCTAGATTGCCGACTGGAAAAATATATAATACTATTAATAAGAACTTCTAAAAAAGGGCTTTTACCCAACTAAGCTCCTTACCTCAATTTGAACAACATGTGTTGATTATGTGTGAGACGACACTAGACAGTTACGTATCCTATTAAAAGAGGAAAGTGTTTTGAATGCGGTCAACAAGGTGACATCATTAGGAAGTGTTTTTGTTGACAGTCGAGGAAGCAACCTCAACAGCTGCAATTGGGACAATTGGCTAGAAATGTCCCTTGTCCTCTTAAGAAAAAAGTCGGCTATGGATATGGTCAATATGGCCACCAAATGAAGAACTACATGCGTAGGTCTATGAGAGCGCCAATGTTACAGCCACAAGGAGGATAACTTGCAGGAAATATTCCACAACAAAAGCCTCAATCGTCCATTGGCAAAAGGATAAGTGTATATGCCACAAAAAAGGAAGTGAAAGATTCACAAGAACACTTGATTGGGTATAGTCTCCTTATACGATTAGATTGCTTATGCATTAGTTGATTAGGAACTACGCATTTGTATATGATTGAGTCGCTTGTTAAGTCAGTGGGGTTAAGATCGAAATCGTTGGAAGCGATTATTAGTAATTCTACCCCGATAACAGACAATGTGTTGTCTGTGGTAAGATGTTTTAAGTAATAAGATAGTCATTGTTGATCAAGAGGAATTGATGGATTTGACTATCTTAGCGATGTATTGTTTGATGTTATCATTGGGAAGGAATGGCTCACCAAGTAAAGAGCTATGATGGACTGCTATTGGAAAGTAATCTAGTTTAATCCGTTAGGAATGGTTAGTTATGAGTTTGTTGGAAATCAAGGAGGATTCTCAATTCATTTGGTCTCGCCACCTCAAGTGACTAGGTTATTGGATGAGGGTTGCCATGGTTTATTAAGCAATTGTAATTAATATGTTGGTTGAGGAATCAATGATGGAAAAACATTGCTGTAATGTGGGGTTATTCCAATGTTTTTTTAGAGGAATTGCCTGCATTACCCTCATTGAATGACGTGATAGGAAGCAAAGAAATTAAAGGTACAAATGAAAAGTATGATGAGCAAAGGATATAATTGTCCTAGTGCATCTTCATAGGGAGCGTCGGTTTTGTTTGTAAGGAAAATGGCTAGATTGTTGCACCTTTGCATTGATTGTTGGTAGTTTAATCAAGGGATGGTCATGAAACTCTTGCCGAGGATAGACGACTTGTTTCACCAATTTCAAGTGCTTCGGTATTCTCCAAGATAGGCCCAAGGATAGACTATCATTGGTTGATGATTAAAAGGAGAATATATTGAAGGCAGCGTTTCATATGTGATATGGTTGCTATAAAGTTTATTGCAATATTGTTTGGATTGACCAATGCATCAGCAATTTTATAGATCGAATTAATTAAGTATTTAAGGCGTACTTAGATTAATTTGCAATCATGTTCATAGATGATATATGGATGTATTTGAGGAATTTGGATGAACACGAATAGCACTTGAGAATGGTGCAGCAAACCTTTGAGATTATGCGTAGTGCATTAAGTTTAGTAAGTGCGAATTAGGCTTACTTGCATAGCTTTTCTTGGTCATGTGATTCTTGGAGAAGCAATATCCATGGACTTGACCAAGATTGAGGTAGTTAAGAATTGGCCAAGGTTTGTGACAGTGACAAAGGTTCAGCGTTTTCTATGCTTGGCAGGTTGTTATAGACAATTTGTAGAAATGTTTTTTATGATAATTACACCTCTAAGATAACTGTTAAAGAAGGACATAAATGTGAATGGACGGATAAGTGCGAACATAATTTTCAAGAGCTTAAGTATAAGCTAACTATCGCACCTATATTAATAATATCGTCTGGTCTTGGAAGATACAAAATTCATAGTGATGCGTCATACAAAGGAATTGGACTGCATTATAAGATAAAAAGGAAGAGTGGTTGCATACGCGACCCAACATGTGACGTCCTAAAATTTTGGCCCTTTGAGGGATGAATGATTGTGAGTCCTCGAAGCTGCCTGCCAGTCTGACTCGTATCAAAGGGGCATTTGGGCGAGATTGACAAGGTATGAGAATCCAAGAACGGACTTCGGATTTTCAGAAACGTTCGGGATGGATTTTTGGACGATGCTTCCTTGACAATCGACAGTGTCAATTGAGCCGAGTTTTTGGGAAATGGATTTTTGGACCGAGGAAATGAGTCTACGAGGACGTGGGCCGAGCAAGAATAGCGAGGGCCTCACGCCCAAGGTGGGACAACCACCATGGAAGACCAAGACAAGCAAGCGAGCCTATTGGATCCAACTGACCCATTTACCCTTCCTAACTCGGTGTCCAAACTTGAGTCAATTCAAGCCCAATAAATTCCTGAGCTCATTCCTATTCATTTTCTGGCTCATTTCCTAGGCCCGCCTTTCATTTTCAGCCCAATGGCAGTTTGGGAATTGTGCAAGGTGAAAATGACCATTTTGCCCCTATATATTATTTGAAAAAGACAAAAGAAGAGAGAGAAGATGATGTCACTTGCTTGGGGGAGTGTAGAAGGCATTCAATGCCATTAATGAAGGTCTTCTAATTGATGTAGCTAGTATTAACACCTAGAGGGGGGTGAATAGGTGTAGAGGAAGTTTATGCGCAAGTAATATCGATTTATTGCAATCAACAAACAGACATTAAATAGAGAGAGTAGAGAAGATTGCAAACACAGTTATAGTGGTTCGGCTTTTGTCAAGCCTATGTCCACTCTCCAGGCTTTCAGCCAATAGGCTGGATTTCACTATGTGATCAAAGGTGATTACACACTCTTGAATGTTAGCACTAGGTGGTGATATGTCTCACAAAGTCACTCTTTTTGGTAATTCACTAAGATCACTCAATTATGCTCTTTTTCAGATAACAGTTGAAGAATTGAATCAGCTTTGGAATATATTTATCCTCTCTAGTCTCCTAGGTCTCATCCTATCCTTATATACTCTTCAAGCCACACTCGACCGTTGGCTATTTCCGTGAGAGATTAGTCTTCCCTTTCCTTTATTGGACAAACTTCATAAGGTAAGTCCTTTTGACCGTTGGAGGTAGATTAGATCCCCTTAGATTCTGTTCGCACATACAAGCAGAATCTGGGCTTCCATAAGTGCTTTATTCTTCTTTGGAAGTTGTCCACTAATTGATCCTGTCAATCATATTAATATAACAGAATCAACATAAATAAGGTAAGTGAAATACTCTACCGTTGGTGATCTTATCTTGTAGGTTCATCTTAAGTCTGATGGTCTTAAGTTCTGAGTCTGCCTAGATTTTCAGTTTGGTTCGTTCAGACTTAAAATCTCAATCTGGTAAGGTCAGACTTAAATCTCAGTCTGGTACGGGTCTTCCGTCTACTTCATCCAGACTCAGAGACTTTCTGTGCTTTTTTGTTTGCTTCATCCAGACTCAGAAGCTTTCCATCATCTGCATAGTGGCTTGTGCGTTTTTCACTAAGTTACTCAATAAACACGTTAGTAGACTTTTGATTTATTTTGTCATCTTCAAAACATCATAAGGGATTTCCCTAACAATCTCCCCCTTTTTGATGATGACAGAACAATATCTGAATATGCAGATGTGCAATTATGCTTTTTAAATATATTGATAAATCAAAGCATCATAAGCACATAATGCAATCTCCAAAATTTTATATATTCAATGAATGTCATTCAAAATAGGAAATTATAAAATAGAAGATAATTGATAAATTGAGCAAAATAATATATAGAAATAATTGCAGCTCAATATTATGCACTAAATAATATAAACCAATTAGCACATATGCATATACATATTTTCTCCCCCTTTTTGACATAATCAAAAAGCGATAACAATGCAAAAGGGTGTCACGTGGAGAATAAATTCACATAATATCTTTAAAAATATATGAGGCATGAAACACAAACTTTAAAGATATCATGTTGATACGAATATAAAGAATATTCAATATAGCTCATATATATCAACAAAAATCTGCCAATGATCACGAACTTTTTGTCTTAATAAAATGATAATATAATTAAGTGATATGCTAATGACAAAAAGTGATGGAAATTGATGATATACTAACCAAATTATGTAAGACACAATTTACCTTTTCTTACCATAATAATCAATGTCAAGATCGATTAAAAAAAATCTGCCATATTTGATCAATGCTCCCCCTCAATTTGTTGCATTTTCGAAATGATCACGATTCTCCATTTCTTTTTATATTTACTTTCTCCCCCTGTCCTCATGACAGTATTTGCAATAATACTTATCGCGGCTTGTGCATGTTCAACAAAATGCTGTCCATTTATTTCCTTTGTAGAAACAACGATTGCACTATGCTCTTGCTTTTGAAATTTGAGGTAGAAGTTTGTTTTCTTCAATCAAATTTAATCTGCACAAACTTAACAAACTTTCTGCACAAATGCACTTTCAATAATTTGTGAGAATTTTGTGCAATGAGTTGAGCTTTCGAAAATAGTATAAAATCTCCATAATTTCGGATCAAGCTTTCCCAACCTCATATGGAAAGATTTTTTGCCACCTGCAAATCCTTGCAAAATAGATAATAATCTTTGCAAATTATAGAAAATATCACACACATACCTTCCTTCAATTTGCGGATCAAACTTGCTTGATATAAAATATCTTCTAAGATTATAGCAAGTGAATCCCAAAATATAACAATATCTTTCAAGATTAAAGGGATTTCCCTAAGCATAAATTTCAAAAAGATATTATTGATGCAATATGCAAAAACAAAGCAGAATTTTTATTATGTGCCAAATCAAGTAATAAAAATGTGCAATATCTGACAAGAGATTTTTTTTTTTAATATAAATCACACGTGAGTCATAAAAATCATCCAGAACCATAAAATTTGTGTATAAATTTGGAAGGCAGGATGATAAAGATGGAATATTTTATTTCCTTACCCAATGTATATATATTTAAAAAATATACCATTGTTTTAGAAAAAGATCTTCCTCAATCATCGCTTGAGATATTCTTTTGATTGCTCAATGATTTGCATAGATTTGCAATCATTCTTCTTTTGTAAAATTTCCTGGAGCAAGCTCTTTTTCTTTTGGTATCCATGAATTTGGATCCTTCTTTCACATTAGAGCACAAATAGGAAATCTTCAAAGATACTCAAATATTCATTCCAAGCTCGACACAAAATAGAATTCAAGGGAAAATATCTCGCATGATAATATCTCATAAAATAGAATTTCTCTTTGCAAAATATAACAAAATAAGAGTGCATAAAATCCGATCAAATAATCATGATTATCTCTAAGCAGGATATTAAATTAATCACACGTATCAAATTCCAACTCACAAAACTACCAAAAATATATCACACGATTCTTCCTTCAATATAACCAATTATAGAATATAATTATTATAAAATCTGAATCAACCGAAGCATAAAAAGAACATTATGCAAAACAACTTATCTTTTCTTTGGTACCCAAATGAATTTGGGTCCATTTCGGTTAGAGGAAGCATCAAATTTCCAATTGATTGACTTGGATTTCTTCCAATCAAGTAGACATTGTTGCTTAAAGTGATTATGATCACCACAATTCGAGCAATTAAAATATTGAGATCCAATAGGCTTCACAAATTGCTTACCAAAATGACTTCGATAATGGTAGATCGAAGGTTTGTGCCGCAATCTCTCCTTTACTTTTGGAAAATCATTATTGATCTCACTGTCCTTCTCATAACCGAGACCGGATTTGTTGTAGTATGGCATTTGTATGGAGAGGACATGCTCCAATGTCTTTGAGCCAATAGAAAATTTCTTGCAAATTTTCGGAATTTCTTCCTTATAAGAATCATTTTCCTTTTGCAAAAAATCTTTCTCTTCCTTAACAAAAGAATTCTCCTTTTCCAACTCAACGATCCTTGTCTCATTTTTAGAATTTTTCTCTCTCAATTTAGAGATATTCTTCAACGCTTTCTTATGTTCTGCACATAACTCTTCAAAAGGATCATCATCATCAAGAAGAATATTTGAACATGTTACCTCGTCTTCTTCAAATTCAATGCCTGCCATTAAGCATAAATCCTCATCATCGCTGGATTCACACTCGATGTCACTCCATGTCTCGGCTTTCTTTGTGGACTTCTTCCCTTTCGAATTGCTACTTTTTCTCACAAGGTGTTCAGATTTTTTGATCAACGACCTCATCTCCTCATCGTCATCCTTTTTATCTTCCTCAAAATCTGCCTCATTAAAATCAGCATTAGATTTTAAAGCAATTAACTTCTTACCTTCTGGATCTTCATCATTTATACGTTCCGCTTCATAAGATTGCAAAGTTCCAATAAGTTCATCAACAGATAAAGGCGAAATCCTCAACGTCTCGCGGATTGAAGTCTTGACATTGTTCCAATCCTTCGATAATCCTCTCAAGAGCTTGTTGACCTTCATTGGTCCTGGGACAGGTTGTCCTTGATATGCAAGCCCATTTAATATATCAGTAAATCTGCTGAACATATCTCCTATGGACTCCCCCTGTTTCATCTTGAAGGATTCATATTGACCAAGTAAAATATTTACTTTGGTCTCTTTTACACGATCAGTCTCTTTATAGGTAACGTACAACCTATCTCATACTTCCTTTGCTGTTTCACAAGAGGAAATTCGATTATACTCATTAGGAGATAAAGAACAGTAAAGAGAGTAGATAGCCTTTGCATTTAAAGCTTCTCTTTTTGTTATCTCTTTTTGAGATAGAGTAACAGATGATTGAAGCGTTTCGCCATCCTCTTTTCTAGTAGATGCTGATACAACATTAGGATTGATTCCTTTCTCAACAACATCCCATTCCAATAGATCCTTAGATCTTAGGAATGCCTTCATATTATTTTTCCAGACATTGTACTCTTTCCCATCAAAGTAAGGTGGTTTAGTGATGCTTCGTCCCTCAATCAGACTTGGTGCAAAAATACTAGCCATGAAAGATCTTTAGTTCTGAAGTAATAAACACTTCAAGATACTGAGCACGAGGCTCTAATACCAATTGATGTAGCTAGTATTAACACCTAGAGGGGGGTGAATATGTGTAGAGGAAGTTTATGTGCAAGTAATATCGATTTATTGCAATCAACAAACATAAATTAAATAGAGAGAGTAGAGAAGATTGCAAACATAGTTATAGTGGTTCGATCTATTGCAAGTAATAGATCTATTGCAATCCACTCTCCAGGTGATCAGCTAATAGGCTGGATTTCACTATGTGATCAAAGGTGATTACACACTCTTGAGTGTTAGCACTTGGTGATGATATGTCTCATAAAGTCACTCAATTACGCTCTTTTTCAGACAACAGTTGAAGAATTGAATCAGCCTTGGAATATATTTATCGAATCAGCCTTGGAATATATTTATCCTCTCTAGTCTCCTAGGTCTCATCCCATCCTTATATACTCTCTAAGCCACACTCGACCGTTGGCTCTTTCTGTGAGAGATTAGTCTTCCCTTTCTTTTCTTGGACAGACTTCATAAGGTAAGTCTTTTTGACCATTGGAGGTAGATCAGATCCCCTTAGATTCTGTTCGCCCATACAAGCAGAATCTGGGCTTCCATAAGTGCTCTATTCTTCTTTGGAAGTTGTCCACTAATTGATCCTGTCAATCATATTAATATAACAGAATCAACATAAATAAGGTAAGTGAAATACTCTACCGTTGGTGATCTTATCTTGTAAGTTCATCTTAAGTCTGATGGTCTTAAGTTTTGAGTCTACCTAGATTTTCAGTCTGGTTCATTCAGACTTAAAATCTCAATCTGGTACGGTCAGACTTAAATCTCAGTATGGTACGGGTCTTCCGTCTACTTCATCCAGACTCAGAGACTTTCTGTGCTTCTTTGTCTGCTTCATCCAAACTCAGAAGCTTTCTATCATCTGCATAGCGGCTTGTGCGTTTTTCACTAAGTTACTTAATAAACACGTTAGTAGCCTTTTGATTTATTTTGTCATCTTCAAAACATCATAAGGGATTTCCCTAACACTAGTAGCCCTCACTTCACTCTTTCTCTCCCCTCTTCAGCTCAAAAATCACAGCCCCTCTCTTTCATTGTTTCCTTTCATTCCTGCTGTTTTTGCTTCTGACCTTTTACCGAAATCTGAGTTGTCCATTGCCTTCCCATTGGAATCTCTGCCTATGCCACCTACCAATCTGCTCAGCATAGGGAATTCGTACGGCTTGTGTTGGCCGATCGGCAAAAGGAGTCACCGGCCATCCCGTACGGCGGTCGAAAGCCATCGGTCCTCCATCCTTCTACTATAGTAGCGTCCCTGCACAACTCCGCCTTTTCCTCTATTTCTCTCCATTTTTGACCTAACTACTGCCTACACTAGCCACCCACAACTCCTCTTCAACCCCTTGGAGCCACTGATCACTGGCCACTAGCTTGTCAAAGCTCCGGCTAACTTGCTTTTGCTCCGACCAGCAGCTTCCTCCTACTGTAGTGTTGTCTTTTGAAGTTTGCTGTATGGGCAGAGGCTGTTGCTGTGGTTTCAGCCCCGAGACCGCCTTAGAATGTTGTGTTTGAGGTCCTCGAGTGTCTCTCTCGTCACCGCCATCTCATTCGCGTCTCTGGCCCGCTTAACGGGTGGATTTAGCCTCTAATCCCTCAGTTAGTGCCTAAACTTGCTTAGGGCTTAGGGTTAGATTAATTAGTGTTAAGGGCTATTTAGGAAGTTTAATTAAGTGCATTAGCCCTAAGATAGGTGGTTAGATTAGGGGTTAAGATTAAATTAGCTTAATCTTGTTTAATTATGCTTAATTGTGTGTTATGTGTTAATTAAGCATGTTTTGCCTTAATTGCTTGATTAATTTGATTTATTGTTTTAATTAATTGATTTGTTTAATTTATGCATTTATTGATTAAATTATGTAATTTATGAATTAAATTATTTAATTATTAAATTCGAAAATTTCACTGTTCATGTGCATTGTTCACGATTACTATTCACATGAATTTCATGTGTCTTGATCATATAAATTGAATTGGATGTGACATTGTATGAACATTCACTTGAATCGCGTGATTTTCACAAAAAAGGGGAAAAATGGTGTGTTCGAGGGACACCGGAAATAGACCGTTTTTGTGAGAATTGACTTGAAGTTTTATATATAAGCATGTGTGCATTGGCTAATGTTTTAAGATAATAAGTGGGATGTGAAGGCATTCTTACGTGATCGTTAAACTAAAACCACTGTTACGGGAGAGTATCCCTTGACATTCATTAGGCATGCAATCTCGGGAGAGTATCCCTTAATGTTCGTTAGGCATGCAGTCTCGAGAGAGTATCCCTTGATGTTCGTCGGGCATACAGTCTCGGGAGAGTATCCCTTGACATTCGTTGGTCCCGATTATGCATTAGCTGATCACATTACTTATGGCACGGATGCATAAATTGATAACATGTAGAGTGTGGCAATGGTCAGGTGAGATCGCTTGTGACGCGACTCGCATGTGATTGATAAACTACATCACCTAATGGCTATGTACATTGCGTGTATTGTGTTGAAATATAACGTGCAGGGTATGGCATATCGGGTAAGGTTACATGGGAACTAACTTTTGATTGTTGGTTGACTCTGTTTGTTGTTTAATCGCTGTTTGCTGGTTGTTTGTGATTGGGTTGTGTGAGGGGTGGTTCTAGAGAGATACCCCGGGTTGAGTTGGTGTACTAATCGGGGCTTAGAGGGAGAACTCGCTGAGATTTATATCTCATTAGTTATTGCATAACCACTTTCAGGTCTTTAGAATGGCGCACCCATTGGTGCAATTTGGGGTCCCTTAGGATTGGGAGACCATTGTGACGCGCCATCGGTTCCCGGGTCGGGAAAACTTGTACGAGAAGTACGTCTTCACCATCTGGGTGGATGAAAGACCAGAGCAATATATATCCCATCAGTTCCTAGCATGCTGCATCTGACAAGACGTTGCTATTCAGTCCCTTGTGAGGTTTCGATGAACCACCTGGTAGGGGCACTGAAGACGATGACTGGGATCCCATGGGGCTGGACCCTCTTGACGGTGCAGTGGAGAATCCCACCCCCGCTCCTCTAGTGATTGACCCGTACTATGATAACCCGTACTACAACCCTACGGAGCCCGAGTCCGACGGGTCAGATTGATGGTAGTTTAGAACTCGAGGGTTCTTTTTATATACATGGATTAGCCGAGCCTAGTTTCTTTTTGGTCTAGCTTAGTGGATGGATCGGCCCCCTTTGTTGGGCTTGTAAATCGGAAAAAGATCGTCCGTAGGATAATCCAATATGAATGTATAAATGAGTAGGTTATGTTATCTTACTGTTCATCCGTCTGTCCCTGTTTGATTGTTTCATTGTTTGTTGGACTGGGGATGATTCATCTTCCGCTTGCGCTTAATGAAAGACTAAAAATGAATGGTCGTCGACGAGTCTTGGGACATCGCTTTTAGTTGACCATGGTAAGGAGTTGTTGTGTGCCTGGGGTTCGGGGCGTGACACAACACTTAAGGCCTCATCAGTTGAATTATTCGACGCATGATTTAGAATTAACAACAATCATTTTTGCACTAAAGATTTGGAGGTACTATTGTGTAGAGAAAAAGTCTAAATTTTTGTGGACCATCAAAGTTTAAAGTATCTGTTCTCTCAAAAGGAATTGAACATAAGGCAACATCAATGGATGGAACATCTTAAGGATTACTATTGCAACATTTTGTACCTTCCTAGAAAGGCTAACAAGGTAATAGATGCACTCAGTCGAAAGTCACCAATTGCTCAAATAATGGTTCAAGAATGGATCCTATTCGAAGGAGTTCGAGATTTGGATTTCAAGTTGAGGTAGGTCACCTTGCAAGTCTAATGGCTACTCTCAAAATAGAGCCCAAAATGCAAACCAAGATTAAGGCAGTGCAATCTATGGACCCTGTAGTCCAAAGGATTCTGCAGTTAGATGCAACTAAGAGGAAACTTGACTTTCAAGTATTCGAGGATCGAATCTTGAAGTTTCGTGGACAATTGTGCATGCCCAATGATGCCGAGCTTAAGGAGGACAGTTTTTCGGAAGTTCATCATAATTGTTATAGTATCCACCTCTGGTAGTACAAAAATGTACCAGAATTTACGATAGTATTACTGGTGAAATGGCATCAAATTGGACATTACCAAGCACGTAGCTAAGTTCTTAATATGCCAATGTATGAAAGCACAATATTGTAAGCATGGTGAATTGTTTCAGGAGAGAATTAAGATCGAGATTTGAGGAAATGAACTTTTATGCTTGTTGAATTAAGAATTAATTATCCTATGATGCTAGACGGACAAGTGGTGAAATAGCATTGTCGATGACTTCTTCTCAAGGTATTATTAAAAACTCTAAAAAGTACCTAAAAGCTTTTGGTGCAATAAATAAGAGTTGGGTTGCACTAACCCTCAAGTGGTTGAAATGAATTGAGGACTTGAGAAAAGCATATGGTGATTTGATAAGAAATTCATTCAAATGAATTTCAAGTAGCGATGAGTGATCCCATGGAAACGACTTCATGGATTGATAAGTTGAAGGAAGCTTTTGTAGTTTTAGGTGCTTAGACGAGGTTAAGACCATGAGGCTTAGTATGAGATGGGCCAGAGCAGATAATACCTCTATGAGTTAATACTTGTACAAAGGAGACTTTTGCTAGTTGATATATGAACTGTATAAAATTCTTATTCGAGTGGTGTAGCAAAAGTATAGTCAAGCTTGTGAAACTCCAGTTTATTGGAGTGAGGTCAGGGAAATGGGAATAATTAGTTTAGAGATAGTCTGGCAGTTAGTGGATGCAATTAAAACTATTTGGGATAGGCTAAAGATAGGGCTAGGCATGAGCGATTCTAGGTTCCTTACAGGTTCTACCTAGAACTTGGAACCTACCCTCTGGTACATGTTTCTTATTTTTTTGGAACCTGAAACCTAGAACCTGCCCTTTAGTACAAGTTCCTCATTTTTTTGGAACCTGAAACCTAGAACCTACCTTATAACAGGTTACAAGGTTAGTTCCAGGTTCCAACAAGTTCTTTTTTCTAAAACTAGATTAAGAAATAATGTGCAAGTTTTACTTCAGTGTTTAAACTAGTGAGATCATCAACAAAGTAATAGGTTTGTCTAAGCACCTGATTGACAAAGTATTGAGTAAACAAATATTATAAAAGCTATCAATCTGTTCAGCATTCATACTTCCAAGTGCAAACTACCATGCTGGTCGGAGTACCCTAATAATCCAGAAAATAGAATAAAGCCCTATATTTTCAGGTAAGGGTTAAAGTGTCCGACGCCATTTTGAGCATTGCATTCTAGCCTACACATTGGAAATTGTCATCGCTCATAAATAAACAAATCCTCTTACTAACATGTCATATGGCAACAACCCTAAGTGAGTTCAATCATTCTACGACATTGCTAGCAATGCCTCCATCTTTTGTTTGCTACTAGATAATGCAAAGTGATGTTTTCAGCATCTCTTTCCTTTGCTGGAAGATCTTGGTACTCTTTATAGGTCAATGAAAAGTGCTAGGGGACACCACACTCCAGAAAAATAAACCTCTAACAAGTTGGACACTCAATGCAGCTATTTTCTAACTAACTTGAGGAACTTGCCCTGGTTGACAAGCATTCTTGAGGATCAAGCAGGATAGAACAATTCGGAAAGGGGCAATAGAGTTTATTAGAGTGAATATTTGCTTCCCCAACGACTCTTTCCAGAGATTCATATGAACCAAAAGGAAGGAAAAACTTGCACTCTAGAATGCAAAACAAACAACACATAAGAGATTAGCCAAGAGCACCTGAGCACTTGAATTGAACAACCAAGCAAATAAGCTGAAAACGGATTAGCAGAGAGCACTTGAATAGCCAATCAAACAGCACAAGAATAGATTAGTCAATAGTACTTGAGCACTTGAATAGCCAAGCAAACATAATGAAGAGAAATGCTAACTTGAATGGCCTCGATCTATAGAGAGCTCATCGATGAGAGGTAAGATTACAACAAAGGGGCGTATACATGACCGCCTCGGGTAGGCAAAGAATACATCAACACAGCAAAATTTGTAGAAAGCAAGTAGGATTTGACAAAATATAAATGCAGATATGAATTGAGCTTCGAGCCTAAACACCTAAACGCGGAAATTCCTTAGTGTTCCTATCAAGCATTTTAGCAAACACATGATATGCGATCTGGAATCCGAGTTACAAATTCTGCTACGATACTTTCTTCAGTTTAAACATGACAACAGATGTTCAAATCAAATATTATTCACTTAAAACAACTTCGATTTCATACGATTAAACTATGAATCTATCAATTGGACTTGGTGTTATTGATTTATAAGGAACAAAACCATTACCTAGTTCGTGATGGACAATGGAGTTAACTAGGATTAGTACGCATAACCAGTACGCATTCAAATTTCACATAGTCTATAGACCAATCTGAGTCAATGTACGTTATTGTTTAGACTTCAAATCCCATCTTCGTCCTTCTACAATTAACAACACATTCAAATAGACACTTGCTTATAGACAATTAGGCATACAAAGAGAAGGGGGTGAGGGGTAGGGTTCGCTCCCTACCTGGTCCTTCAAGATCTTCATTACGAACCCATCAATGATGACAAGGGAGAAGGTCTTCTTGTAAGTCCACGCTATTGTACGAGTGGCAAGTAGTGAGGAGCCATGAGCATCAAAGGCGGGGAGCAGCAGACGACAAGGAGCCAGGAGCATTGAGGGTGAGTGTCAAGGTTGATGATTGACGAGCGACGGGCAGAAAGTGGGTCAAGGGCAATGAGAATTAAGGTGTGTCGGGGCAGAGAGGGAAGAGAGAAACAAGAGAAGATTGAAGGGGAAATGAAATTAGGTTTAGATTGGGTTTTCTTAGAAATCCCCGTTTGGTCTGGTTTTGAAAAAGGAGGAACCGGGAACCAGAACTGGACTCCTTAAAATTGGGAACCAAACTGGACCCTCTGATGCAGTTCTCCAGTTTCCGGTTAGAACTAGGAACCGTGCTCACCCCTAGATAGGGCAAAGCCATTAAAATGGTGGTGCAAATAAAGGACTAGGGCCTTTGGAATTTCAAGTAGGGAACCATGTTTTCCTTAGGGTGTCACCTATAATAAGGACATCTCGATCTGGTAAGAAAGGAAAGCTGAGCCCTAGATATCTCGAACCTTTCAAGGTTTGGAACAGATAAGGAATTTTGTACTTAAATCGAAAAGAAATGCAACGATGACACCATTGGCGCCTTTAGCCGAGTGGTGTATGGGGATGGAAGCCACTTGGTTTGAATGGGTTCAAACCTCGAAGCGACAGTTGCCACGTAGTAAAAAAAAAAAAAGAGAGAGAGAAGACAATTTTTTTTTTTGCAAATTTCATTTTTGCAAAAATGGACAAGTGCTTAGCCTTTTGAAACCTAAAATGGTTTGGATGTGATCATAAGTGATCTTGCGTCACTAGAAGTGATGGATACCATTATGGTACAGAAAGAACGACTTGGGAGAGAGAGCATGCAATGAGGCATCAATACCCTCATTCGTTAAGGATGCAAAAAGTTTTGCAAATTTTGAGAACAAAATTTCTTTAAGGAGGGAAGAATTGTGACATCCTAAATTTCAACCCATTTTAGGATGTTTGAAATGGTTATTTTATCAATGCATTGTTAGTTATGTTTATTTTGAGTTGACCTCTCATGAGTTAACTTACTATTCAGAAAGGAAATTAATGATCGATATGCATACAACCAATGAATTCAATTATAATAGGCTGCTTGACCATAATGATAAAAAATGGACGATACTACATCGTTGCAGGACAATTAGCAAATGGAAATAAATCAATCCGGCAGAAGTATGAGGTCGGATTGTGGGTGATATCGTACAACTTTGATACTAATTGCGAACAATGTTAAATCGATTTCCTTCCGACTCTGTACTCAAGGTAAACAATCAACCTCTCATGATTACATGACAACCGAGGATCATCTTGATTTGAATAAGCACGATCGTGGATTGAAAAGCTATCAACCACGGGTCAAATGTGCGAAAACCCCTAAACGCCACCCGATAATTAGGTGTACTAAAGTCACAATTGATCGATTTTAACCATGAATTTCAATTCGATTTCGGGTATTGAACTTGCAAGGACGTCAAAACTAAAATATTGGACGTTGCCTCATTGATTCTCAAATTTATCGGTAAGCCTGAAAATTATTGAAAAAAGGTGAATGGGTCAAGAATTGAAGCCAAAAAAGGATTTGAGTTGACTGGAGGCCTAATGGGCCTCACGCCCAATGTGGGTCGGCCAAGTGGGCCCCAACTAAGCCCACCAAGCTCAAGTGGGCCCAAGCAAGCCCAACAGCATTTTGAAGCCCATTTCTCATTCTTTTGAGCCCAAACAAATTTATTCAAGCCCTATAAAATTTTGGCCCGTATACGCATATAGTATGGTATACTATACTTTAAAAATTACCAAAATACCCCTTCTAGATTGCCTTTAGCATTAAATGAGAATTGATGGCTTTGCTTGGGGAATCCAAGAAGCTTGACTAAGAGAAAGAGATATTTCTCTCATTTCACCCTATTTCCTCTCTCTCTCCTCCCCTTCTTTTCCCTTGGGCGTTCGGCCCCACTCTCCTCCCTTTTCTCTCTTAATTTTCTCTCTTTTTCTCTTCTTTTCTTCTTATTTCTTGCCTTTGTTGCTCTCTTTACCATTTGGACCACCACCACCCGCCATCCTTGCCACCGTTGAAGCTACACCATCTTGGAGCTATTCATCTAAGCTGTCGTCTCTGCTCATCATTTTTCTCTCTCTCTTGAACTATCCCTCGCCGAACAGGAAACCACCCCCACCAGTGAGACCCATTTTGCTGGCGTCACCTCTCAATGTGCCATAGGTAGCCATGCGTTCTCCTCGCCTCAGCCGTCATGGCCGTGTCGTCAAAATTGTCGCTGGGTGAGTTTATGTTTCAATCCCTTGATTAGTCCGTTAAACTTGCTTAGGGTTATTTTAGATTATTAGTTAATCCTGATTAGGAGGTTGGTTAGGTTAATTAATCTTGGTTAGATAAAGTAACCATGGTTGACCAACAGTTAGGTTAATTAACTTGGGTTAAATAAAGTAACTATGGTTGATAGGTGGTTAGGTTAATTAGCTACGGTTAGTTAATTAACCATGATTTTATATGGTTAAGTTTAGTTAACTGTGGTTAAGGTTAATTAATTTAATTAATCTGGATTAATTATAATTAATTATGTTTAGGTTAATTAATTATATTTAAAATGATATGTTATTGTGATAAGTTATTGGAAGAGGTGATAAGTTATCGTCAAAAAGATGATAAGCTATCAAGGGAATTAAGTAATAAGCTATCACGAAAGAAGTGATAAGCTATTGAGAGTTAGATGATAAACTATCGCCAACTAGGCGATAAGTTATTAGGAAATAATTGATAAGCTATCATGAAGGGACGATAAGTATTGCTTGATATGTGTTTTTGGCTTGAATTTTATGATATTTTTCTACACGTGCCATGCTGTTTGATGTCTGCTTTGCCTTAAAAAATGTTCACCTCATGTAAAACCTAGTATAGTAATTCTTACAAAGGTTTTCATGGGCATATAAAAGGAAAACCCCAAGATGTTGTTGGGTGTATATGTCGAGTTTTGCAATTTAAATTAGGCCAGTATGTTTAAAAAGTAAAGCATGCAAAGTTTGATGGGTTTTCGATAATTATGTGACAACATATGAATATTTTTGTTGCATTTTTACGTGAAAAATATGTAGTGGTTTATTATGTTGAGCACTTACTACGTTTGCACTGGTTAATGCATGAAAATGAATTGAGCTTTAATGATGTGGTGTGTTCATGTGGTCACATAAGATAACCTGTCACTTTAGCGAGAGTTTGGGGGACGAAGTCCGATTTATTGAAATACTTGGTGAGAGTTTGGATGCGGGCCGTGATAAAGGTTGAGCTTATGCTCATTCGAGAATGCCGTCTGGGCGGGAGTTCTAGATGTTGTTGTGCTCAACGGGGTTGGACAATGCTTAGCTAAGCTAGAAGGTACTGGCGGGAGTTCAGTTATACATACTGGCGGAAGTTTAGTTGTGGCCCTGGTGAGGGCATAAGAATTAGAACACGTGTTAATGCAGGAGTGCATGAAAAACATATGATTTTGTGTTCTGATTATGCATATGCTTGTTTGCACTAACCATGGTAGGCGTGAAATTGATACCATGCAAGGTATGGCAATGGCAAGGTAAGATTGCCTCCGAATCAACTCGACTATGATTGATCACTATGGTGATGAAAATGCTGGTTGCATTATTTATGGCACACATAAACATTTATATTGTGCGGGATATGGCAATGGTAGAGTAAGGATGTCTGCGAGTTGATTGATTATTGATTGTTCATTGCAGGTTTATCGAGTAATTACGTTTATAATTAAGGCAAAGCGAAAAGGATTACTTTGCAATTGATCTACTACTATTGTTTAATATGCCTATTAGGAACCTTGAGGTGAGTTGATGTCCTAACCGAGGCTTAGGATTGTAACTCACTGAGATATATATCTCACTCATTATTGTTAACCATTTTTTAGGTCTGTAATTATAGCATTCCTATTGCCATGGATTTGGTAGTGATGGAGCATGTCGCGAAGGGCATTATGATTGTGTGTCCGATGGTTGAAGGAAGTAGATTAACCTTGCTTAGTGTCTTTGGGGGATTATTGAGGAAGTCACCCAATTGAGGGGTTTGTGTATAAACTTCCTAGGGTTAACTAATAAAAATAAAAACAACGTTACTGCTATTGTATTAGTCTTTCTACTATCCCTATTATTTGATTAACTGGATGCTATTGATTTGGTTTTGCTTGCTTTTAATTGCAAAATAAAAAGAATGGTCTGCAACATATCATGGGATGTCGCATTCATTTGACCAAAGTGAAGGGGTTGTCGCGTGGTTGAGGTTCAGGATGTCACAAATTTTGCCCGTTGGTGAGTAGATTTAAAAAGAATAATTACAAATTTTTCAAATTTTTTTTAGCAAAAGCCCTTCACAAAATATAGTATTTACCAAATGGCATTTAGGTTAAAGTTGTTTCGCAATGCAATTATTACAATTTACCAAACACTTTTTGTGTTTTGGAAAGCCCTTTTAGCTTAAAGGTATTTGCATTTTTGCAAGGGCATTTACCTAAAGTTGAACCAAATGGGGCCTAACTATACTGATTGAAATGCAAAATAGAAGTGTTCATTTAATCTAAGGAGCATCCGTTATGGAATGTAAATGAAAGAGGCTTATATATTCCAATATGAAGAAATGCAATCCTTGCAAATGCAATTGTAGATGTTGTTGTACTATAAACTCAAAAGGGGAAAATTACTAAAACAATCCTAAATTCATAAACATTTTTTTAATTCAGTCATAAACATTTTTTCATAGTCAATTTAGCCAAAAAACCTCTTGTAATTGTGCTCATCTGGCCAACTTTGGCAGGCTAGCGCTAATGTGGCAATATTTTATTTTTTTCGAAATTTTGATTAATTTTTTCCTTGTTTTCCTCTCTCTCTCTCTCTCTCTCTCTCTCTCTCTCTCCTTCTCCTTTTTCCTTCTTCCTCCTTCCTCTGGCTACCGACGACCCTAGTTGGGTGGCCGGCGGCCCTTGGCCCCATTAGGCAAGGGTCGACGACCTTCGCTAGATTTGGGGGAGGGTTGTGACCCTCGCCCCAAATCTGGGCTGGGGCGAGGGCCCGCAGGTCGGCCAGGGTCACCGGCCACTGGCTAGGGCCCGGCGACCCCGGTTGACCCTCGCCCACCGTCGTCGTCCCTTCTCGACGATGGTAGGGCGGCGACGGTAGTGGCGGTGAGGGTTGCTGAACCCTCCCCTCCCCTCCCCTTCCCTTTTTTTTCTAGTCTGACTTGAATAATTTTCTTATCTTAAAATTGCCACATGGATTTTTTATTTTGAAAAAAAAATGCTCCATCAGCAAATTAAATTGCCAAAAAATGGACATGTGGTAGTTTGGCTGGATTTTTTCATCGTTGGCACTTAACTAATCCTTTTTACTCTAATTTTGGCACTTAAGTGTACCTTTTGTAACTTTTGGTATTAAAGTGTCACCCCATGCCAAGTTTTTGCATTTCAGGGATCCGTACATCCTTAATCTCAGCCCTTTTTAGATGCCATTTCCGAGTTGTGACCCAATATATGTCTCACCTCACCGAAATAGAGCAAGATGAGGTTAAGGCCATTCAAGGTAGATATGATGATTTCGAGAGGCTTTTCTATGTGTAAGAGCACCACTAGGGATAAGGGCGTGAGCACAAAGCACTACCATGAAGTGGGTCACTGATGAAATAGACAATCAAAGAAAAATGCCAAAAAAGGGGTCTGGATCTTTATATGTGGCCATTTTAGCGGAAAATAGGGCTTCTATGGCCATTGCTGAGGCATGGGACAAGCGTCTGGAGCTTTATATGTGGCCGCTGGAGGCAGTGAGGGGTCATCGTTGATGATGTTGGAGGGGAAGAGGGGTCGGGATTGGAGGAGGAGAAGGTTTGGCATAGGAGAAGCGGTTGTGGCAGAATGCAGAGGGAGTGGCGAGGGTGCTGGCTAGCGAGAACCACTTGCAAGTTCGGAGGAAGATGTCGAATTCGTTGATGGGTTGGAGAGAGAGGGTCAGGCATGACACAACTCAAATTTGTGAGGTCTCAGCGGCAGATTGACCCAGTTTTTGATTGGGGATTTGAGGGGAGATTCAGTTGGAATTGGATTGTTTTGATGACAAATTCAAGAGGAGGAAGAGGGAGAGGAGTGATGTTCAATCAAAGTTGTTTGGTTTCATCTGATGTTGCAAAGCTCAGTCAAACTATCGATCGCCAAGTTTTTCTTATTGAACGACGTCATTTTGGGTTGTGTAGGCAAACCAAGCTTGTTGAATGACATCGTTTTGGGTTTTTCATGTTGATTCAGACCTTCGATGAGCAATGTTAGTCAGAAAAAATATTAAATTATTGCAACATCAGATTTCCAGTAGCTGAGATCAAAGTTGGCACTTGTCACGCCCCAACCCTCGAGCACGCGACGATCCCCTTTTCACTTGCGGTCATTTGAGTGTGATGTCCCAAAACGTGTTGCTGACCATTCTTTTTATCTTTTAGTTAAACGCATGCGGAAGCAATAACTAATCCCCTTACAAGATAAAAATCGAGATAGTCAAGAAAGTCAATCTGAAAACACAATCAATAGTACCATTTTATTTATCTTTTAATTAACCTTAGGAAGTCTACACAAACAGGCCATTACAATGGGTAACTTCCTATAGAGCCAACAAAACCAATAGGGCTAGGATTAATCTACTCCTTCCAAAACACAGCAACAAACTGCACCACCTACCTGTTCTCCAGATCATGGACTTGAAAATTGTTAAATAATAACCATGAGATATAATCTCAGTGAGTTCTCGCCCTAAGCCCCAATTAGGACACCAACTCATCTCGGGGTACCTATGGCATAGTCAAATTCCTCAAGCAGGTCAATGGCAAAACAATACTATGCCTTAGTTAATGACTCAATCTATTTAGTAACCCCATGAACAACATCGACAAGCAGCGATTCGTAGGCAACCTTACTCAATCATGCCATACCCTGCACGGTAAATACACATGCATGCCACAATTAATGCACCTAACACCCTCAGCATTGCATTAATCAATCATAATCGAGTCATATCGCAGGTGATCTCACTTGGCCATTGCCACACCCTACACGTTACCAACTCAGGCATATCATAAATAGTGTAACAAGCACAAGCATAATTAGAACACAATGTCAACATGTCTCTCCTGCACCCTTGTATTCATGTGTGTTTCAATTATTATTACCCTTAAGGCCACAATCGATCTCCTACCAGTGTGTACAACCGAACTCCTGCCGGAATCTACTAGCTTTGCTAGGCATTGTCCTGCCCCATTGAACACGGCTTCGTCTGGATCTCCGCCCAGATGGCATTCTCGAAGGAACATAGGTCTGGCCTCTACCATGACTTGAATCCGAACACTCGCTAAGATAGTGGTTTATCTTATGTGATCACACGAGCACACCGCAAATGAATGATTCCATGCATTGACTAATGCAAACGTGGTACATGCTCAACATAAAAGTCCATTGCACATTTCTCATGTAAAAATTGCAGGAAAAAATCGTATGTGATCACATTTTATTTCAAAACCCATTTAGCTTTCATGCCTTATCAATAAAACATACTATTCTCATTTTTATCACAAAGCTTGACATATATACGCCCGGCACCTCAGGGTTTTCCCTTTTTATAGCCCATGCAATGGTATGCATATGTCAAAGCATAATCAGAATAGTCAAGCACTCGATAATTTTAATCAATCACATGATTAATTCAATATTAATCCAAGCAGCAATTCATCATGCTTTAATATTTACGGACATGTCAATTAAATCCCACAATTTAATTATAAATAAAAAGCACTATTCATAATTAAATTATAATTAATTATTATTAAAAGAAATAATCACAATTTCGAATTTAATAAATAATAATTAAAAATAAATTATTTCTTTTTAATAAAATAATACTAATCCAAATTATCCCAATAATCCTCAATTACCCTAATTAACCACCGTTAATCAATACTAAGAATGATTAACAAATTAATCAGAATTAACCACGATGATGATTCTGAGGACACGGGCGCGATAGTGGTGGTGAGGCAAACACACGAGCATCTCCAGTTCGCCGAGACGAGGCGATCCGATAACGGGTCTCAGTCGAGAGAGACTTGACCAAGTTGAGATGAGAGGGAGGGGCTGCTGTGGTGGCTCCAGCACTGTTAAGAGAGGCCTAGGAATAGCCCTTCGGCAATTGAGTGACAGTGATCGGCGATATTATGAAGTGGCGAAGGCTGATGGCCGCTTGTTCAGGTCTTGGTTAGAGGGACCGAGAGGGGAAAACGGATGGCAACATCTTGGACAGCTTGGCTGAGGTTCGGCTGAAGGTCGGTGGTGGCTAAGCTTGGTGGCCGAGCGACGGCCAAGCAATTAGCTCGTTGCTCCGGTGTCCAAGTAGCCGGCTAAGGTTCAAACCAGAACCGAGAGGGAGAGAGAGGTAGTGCAACGGCTCGGGGTTTGTCAGCCGGCTCGGTTGGCGGGTCAGTTGACTTCTAGCAGTGATAAGGGCGGAAGGACGACGGCGAATAGAACACTACGAATTCCAGACCCATTAATCTTAATAAAATAGAGATAAAGATTCGAATAGTAGACATGCTACGATTTTTAGGAGGGTGGCTGAGGCGGGCAGCGACTAGCAGGCTTAGTTCAAACCAGAACCAAGAGTGAGAGAGAGCAGCAATAGGAAGCAAGCAGGGTGGCGACTTGTGGCGATGGTCTTCGAGCAGTCCGGACATTTGGGCAAGGCTGTCGGCGTTGCAATGGTGGCGGTCGACAACTGATGGCTGAGGTAGGGTGATGTAGTAGTAGCTGTTAGTTGGCCCAAATAGCAGCAAAAAGAGAAGAAGGGGGGTAGTTGCTTTTCAAGCGTCGGTCGTCGACGGTTGCAGCGGCGGCTCTGGCTAGATAAGAGATGGCAAGGTGGTGGTGGTTGAGCCAAGGATAGCAGCGACCAGATTTGGCTCAATTGGGATGAGGCCTGAGAAGAGTAGCTAGCTCGGGCGAGTCTGGCGGACGGTGAGACCGGTGGATTGGCGGCGAGCTTTTGGGACGGCGGAATTGCGACAGTGATAGGTGGTGTGGTCGTTAATAGTAGAGGCAGTGAAAGAAAGGGCAGCAGCAGCAACTAGGGGCGTCGGCCAGAAGAGAATAAGAAGAAGAAGAAGAAATGGAGCTGCAGGGGGCGTACATGCATAGGGAGGAGAGAGAGAGAGAGGGGGTTATGGCTAATGGGTGAAGGGACGTGCCCCACCCGCTCCCCTCATTTCTCCTTTATTTTCCCTCTTTTTCTTTTGAAAAAAAAAGGAGGGAAGAGCAAAATGGTATTTTCCCCAATTTTTGACCAAACCTTCCTGAAATGCCCCTAATCCGAAAATTAATAAGCGGGACTGTCTCGGTTTACCACTTTCGGCCCGATCATCCCTTTTCCGGCTTCGATTCTCAGCCCGATAATCCATTTTGATAATTTCCTAACTTATTGATAAATTTGGGAATGAATGAGGCATTGTCCAATGTTTGAGTCTCAACGTCCTCGAAAGTTCAATACCCGAAATTGGATTGAATTTCATGATTAAATTCAACCAATTGCAACTTTAGTATGACCTAACTTTTGAGTAGTGTTTAGGGTTTTCCACGCGTTTGATCTGGGGTAGATAGCTTTTCAATCCATAATTGTGCCTATTCAAATCAAGGTGATTCTCAGTTGTCATATAATCATGAGGGATTGATTGCTCAACCTGAGTACAGAGCCAATAGGGAATTGGTTTAACATCGTTCGCAGTTAATATCAAAGCCGTGCAGAATCACCCGCAATCCAACCTCGTACTCCCATCGAATCGATTTATTTCCGTTCGCTAATTAGCCTGCAATAGCGTGGTATCATCCTTACTTTATCATTATGGTCGAGCAGCCAGTCCCTGATTGAATTCATTAGTCGTACGCGTATCCGTCCTTAATTGCCCTTCCGAATAGTTAGTTTACTCATGAGGGGCCAACTCAGAGTAAACATAACCAACAGCCCACTGATAAAATAACAATTTCACATATCCGAAATGGGTCAAAATTCAGGATGTCACAACACTTGAGTGATTATTTTTTTCAAATGTGACATTTAAGTGACCCAAAATAAACTTTTGGTACCAAAGTGAGCGTTGTACGAAAATTTTGGCACTTTTAGTGTCCTTATTTCCTAATTTGGGATGCTGAAAATCCAACGTGACAATACATTAACCTTTTTTCGACCTACATGGCTTGTTGGAATTCAATAATAATTAAAAAAGGCCCTTAAAATGATGTAGTTTCGCATGAAAAGCCCCAAACTTCCCCTCTTCTTGAAACCCTAATGTAATGCTTGCCGATTTGTCTCAAAATTCACTTCTATTTGAAACCCTAATTCAAACCGATGATTTTGGTGCAAAATTAAGATATGAATCTTGCAATGGAGAGGAGAATGAAAAGAAGTGGCTCAAGTTCATGTTGACAAAGCCAAGATGAGGGTGAGAATAAGCAGAACACTTGCCTATTTGTCTCAAAATTCACCTCTCCTAGAAACTTTAATTCAAACCAAGGATTGTGGGGCCAATTTAAAACTAAATCATGCAATGGAGAGGAGAATAAGCAGAATTGGCTCAAGTTCGTGTTAACAAAGCCAAGACAAAGCTGAGAATAAGCAAAATGCTTGCCGATTTGCCACCAAAACCTAATTTTTCCCTCCAACTACTGAGTCAAGCCTGAATGTTTCTCTGTGCTGATTGAGTGAGTGAATGATAGTGGATGAGCCGATTGAGTGAATGAGCGACCGAGTGAGTGAGAGAGAGATG
Organism: Corymbia citriodora subsp. variegata; assembly: GCA_014858505.1. Classification (NCBI taxonomy): domain Eukaryota; kingdom Viridiplantae; phylum Streptophyta; class Magnoliopsida; order Myrtales; family Myrtaceae; genus Corymbia; species Corymbia citriodora. The sequence continues at coordinate 17,408,826 of CM026413.1, read as the reverse complement.
GGGTGTGTGCGAGCGAGCAAGCACTGAAGTATGATTAGAGAACAGAGAAATAGTCCAGTAAACAGAGCAAGAGAGATTTGTCTATTTGAGAGAGATTTTCATGTACGATGCCGTTTAGGTGTGGAATGGCCAACACATTGTCCACATTGGACTCTCTCTCTTTTTTTATAATAAAAATGCCACATTTGGTATAAGTTTTTATTAAAAAAGGTCACCTAGGACCTTTTGCCACGATTTGTCATCAAAGGCATTCAAGTGATAGTTTTATCTCTAATATGACACTTAAGTAATTTGATGAAAAGTTTTGCACTAAAATGAACGTTGTACGAAATTTATGGCACTTCTATAGTTAGTTTCCCTATGTAGAGAGATAATAATTTAAATAGGTCGAGGATAATGTAAATGTTTTACAAAATTGGATAAGAAGTCATATTGAACCACCTAATATGAATTTGCCATCTTACTCAGTATCAATTTTTCTATACCAAACATATTTTAAAAAACTCTTGATGATTATGATGATGGAAAAATTATCTAATTGTTTCCTAGCAACTTCTTGAAGTGTTTATGTAAGGATCTAGGCTCCCACTATACATATATTGTCCGCTTTGGACCGAGGCCCGCACGGTTTTGTTCCTTTGGGCTTCGCCTAGAAAACATGTATATCTAGGGAATGGGGCCCAGCATATATATTGTCCTCTTTAGGCCTTACACAAGACCGACTTCCATCATTTGTAAGGACCTAGGCTCCCACTATACATATATTGTCCGCTTTGGGCCAAGGCCCACACAGTTTTCTTTCTCTAGGCTTTACCTAGAAAACACGTATATCCAGGGAAGGGGGCCCAACATATATATCGTCCTCTTTGGGCCCCACGACCTCTATCGCCATCCAGCCAATAGACCCTCAAGGTTTTGTTCTCACCATGTGCATATGCACATTAGAGCTACATTGCGGCACAAGCATGAAACGCATATATTTGGGGAAAGGGGCCCAGCACAATATTGTCCTCTTCGGGCGCCCTGCACAGGATCCATTTGTAAGGATCCAGGACTACCACTTTGTAATATTGTCCACTTTGGGCCTTCGGCGTGCGCGACTTTAAAACGGTTTACATAGAGTAGAAAATTTGTAAGGACCTGGGTTCCCACTGTACATATACTGTTCGCTTTGGGCCGAGACCCACACGGTTTTCTTCTGCTGGGCTTCGCCTAGAAAATGTGTATATCTAGGGAAGGGGGCCTAGCATATTTATTGTCCTCTTTCGGCCCTGCACAGGACCGACCTCCATCGCCATCTAGTCAACAGACCCTCAAAGTTTTGTTCTCCCACTATACATACGCACATCAGAGCTACGTGACGGCACAAGCGTGAAACACGTATATTTAGGGAAAAGGGCCCGGCACAATATTGTCCTCTTTGGGCAACCCGCATAGGACCTATTTGCAAGGATTCAAGACTATCACTTTGTAATATTGTCCACTTTGAGCCTTTGGCCTACACGACTTTAAAACGAGTTACACAGAGTAGAAAATTCGTAATGTCCTAGGCTCCCACTGTACATATATTGTCCGCTTTAGGCCGAGGCCAATGCGATTTTTTTCCTTTGGGCTTTGCCTAGAAAATGCGTATATCTGGGGAAGGAAATTTTGGGCTAGTTTATAAGGTTTAGGTTCTCTACTCTGTGTAGTGCGTTTTAAAGCCATGCAGCCTGAAGGCCCAAAGCGGATAATATTACATAGTGGTAGTCTTGGATCCTTACAAATGATATCAAAGCCGACTCCTGACCACGTGTGGGGCCATAACAAGGACATTGTACTCGAAGTGGGGGAGAATGTGATAGCTCAAGTAGCGGTGTGTGGGGAGGAAGGATGGCAGTGTGTCTGTGCCTCAGTCCTTGAACATTTGCAATGAGGGGGAAACATGTCTCTTGTCCCACATCTCTTAGGAAGGAGTCCTGGGCTAGTTTATATGGCTTGGGTTCTCTATTTTATGTAACGTGATTCACACATGCTCTCGCTGTGTTGAGAATAAAGCCTTGAGGGACCTATCGACAAGATGGCCATAGAGGTGGGTCTTGTGTGGGGCGCTCAAAGAGGACAATATTGTACTGGGCCCCTTTCCCCACACAATGCATTTTAAAGCCGCGAGGGCTGAAGGTCCAAAGTGAACAATATTAGACAATGGTAGTCCCCGAGTCCTTACAAATGGTATTGGATCCTGTGCGGGGACTACCATTGTATAATATTGTCCACTTTGGGCCTTCAAATTTTAAAGCCTTGAGAGGCCTATCGACAGGATGGCCATGGAGGTGGGTCCTATGCGGGGCACCCAAAGAGGACAATATTGTGCTGGGCTCCTTTACCCAGACAACATGTTTTAAGGCAGTGAGGGCCGAAGGCCCAAAGCGGACAATATTACACAATGGTAATTTTGGATACTTACAAATTGTATCAAAGCTGACTCTCGACCACGTGTGTAGCCACAACGAGGATGCTGTGCTCGAAGGGGGGAGAATGTGATAGCTAAGTAGCGGTGCGCGGGGAGGAGGAATGGTGGTGTGTCCGCGCCTCAGTGGTCGGACGTGTGCAGGGAGGGGTGACATATCTCTTGTCTCACATCGCTTAGGGGTGGAGTCTTGGGGTAGTTTATAAAGCTTGGGTTCCCTATTCTGTGTAACGTGTTTTAAAGCTATGTGAGCCAAAGGCCCAAAGCGGACAATATTACATAGTGGTAGTCCTAGATCCTTACAAATGGTATCAGAGCCAACTCCTAACCTCGTGTGGGGCCACAGCAAGGACGCTGTGCTGGGATGAGGGGAGAATGTGATGGCCTAGGTGGCGGTGCGCAGGGAGGAGGGATGGCGGTGCATCCGCGCCTCAATCCTCGAAAGTGCGAAGGGAGGGGGGAACATGTCTATTGTCCCACATCTCTTCGGGGGAAGTCTTGGGCTAGTTTATAAGGCTTGGGTTCTCTAATCTGTGTAACATGTTTCACACATGCTTCTGTTATGCTAAGAATAAAGCATTAAGGAGCCCGTCGGCGGGATGGCTATGGAGGTGGGTCCTATGCGGGGCACCCAAAGAGAACAATATTGTACTGGGCCACTTTCCCTAAACAACGCATTTTAAAGCCATGAAGGTCGAAGGCCCAAAGCGGACAATATTACACAATGGTTGTAACATCCTAAATTTCGACCCATTTCGAAATATATGAAATGGTTATTTTATTAATGCATTATTAGTTACATTTACTCTAAGTTGGCCTCTCATGATTTAACTAACTATTTGGAAAGGTAATTAAAGATCGATACGCTCAACCATAAGGATCAAAGAAGAATGATATCACACAATTGCAGGCCAATTAGTGAATGGAAATAAATCGATTCGGCAGAAATACGTAGGGGTGTGCATGGTCCGGGTGGGCGGTTCCCACCCTAGAACCGGGAACCGCCCACTAAGAACCGGTTCCAAAAAATTGGATCCGGGAACCGCCCGTTGGTTCCATGGATCCACCCAAGAACCGGACCGCCAGTCCGGTCCGGTTCCCGGGTGGATCTAAGGATCTGGTCTCACAAGCGAGCGAAGAAAAAAAGCTCCACTGGACACGTATCGTAAAAATGATCTATTTAGAGATTTCACAAATGTTCTCGCGCTTTTTTCTTTACATTTCTTGGTAGGTTGCTTCAAATAGAACAATAAAAATTATAAATACGGGGCTTCAAAATTTTAATTTTTTTTCAACTAAAAAATTATTTTTATAATAAAAATTAATATATATTATTATTATAATACCGGTCCGGTCCGGATGGGTGGGCGGGCGGATCCACCCATGGAACCGGGAACCGGACCAGTCCCTTTAGGAACCACCGGTTCCGGGCCGATTCCGGGCGGTCCGGGCGGTTCCCGGTTCTTTTGCACACCCCTAGAAATACGAGGTTGGATTGCAGGTGATTCAGCATGACTTCGATATTGACTGTGAACGACGTTAAATCGATTTCCTTTTGGCCTTGTATTTAACGTCAGCAATTAATCCCTCATGATTACATGACAATCGAGGATTGCCCTAGTTTGAATAGGCACGATTGTGGATTGAAAAGCTATCAACCACGGGTCAAACATGCGAGAATCCCTAAACACCGCCTGATAGTTAGGTCGTACTAAAGTCGTGATTGATCGATTTTAACAATGAATTTTAATCCTGCTTCAGGTATTAAACTTTCAAGGATGTCGAGACTAAAATATTGGACGTTGCCTCATTGATTCTTGAATTTATCGGTAAGCCCGAAAATTATTGGGAAATGATTCAACGGGTCGAAAGATTGGAATCAAGAGGAGATGGACCAATCGAAGGCCCAATGGGCCTTGCACCCATTTAGGTTCAGCCAAGTGGGCCCCCACCCAAGCCCACCAAGCCCAAGTGGGCCTAAGCAAGCTCGTGAGCCCATTTTCGATTTTATTCAAGCCTGTATAAAATCTTGGTCTATGTACGTGTATAGTATGATATACTATACTTTGGGAATTTACCAAGTTGCCCTTTCTAGAAGGTGCATTCAATTTTGGGGGACAAAAAGGAGGAAAAGTCAAAGAAATGATGGGAAATCTTTGGGAAATGGATGAAGCTTCTTGGGCGTTCGGCCCCTCACCCCTCCCTTTTCTCTCTCATTTTTCTCTCTTTTCCTCTAGTTTTCTTCTTGTTCCTTGCCCTTGGATGCCCCTTGACCGACCGGACCACCCTCACCCGCCATCCTTGCTGCCTTGCCACTATTTAGAGCTACAATGCCGCTGTGGTGCCACCTATCCGAGGCCACCCAAGCTGCGCCCCTCTCTCTCTCTCTCTCTCTCTCCCTCGCGATTCTCACTTCCATTGGAAATTGCCCCCATCAAGGACCGTTTTTGCTGAGCACCTCCATGAAATTTCGGTGGTAGCCGTGCGTCGCCCTCGCTATTGCTGTCATGTCCATGTCATTGGAATTGCAAAACCATGTGTCGATTTCCTAATCCCTTAGTTATGGGTTAATCTTACTTATGAGTAGTTTAATTAGTTTAATCCTTGATTTGTACTTTTGGATGATGGATGATTAGTATTTTAATATTATTGATTAATCTTGCTTAGTGTTAACCATGGTTAGGATAAAGTAACCGCAGTTAGATTAAAGTAACTGTAGTTGGTTAAAGTAACCATGGTTAGATTAAAGTAACTAAGGCTAGATTAAAGTAATTTCAGTTGGGTTAGTTAATTGTTGTTGGGTTAGAATAGTAACCATGGTTAGTATTAATAAATAATAATATTATTTTTGGAATAAATAATATTTATTTATTATTTTCGGAATTAATTATCAGTTATATTATTTTATAATTTCGAATTATTATTATTATTATTATTATTATTATTATTATTATTATTATTATTATTATTATTATTCATTTTTGAAGTGGAAAATAATTAATTGTGATTATTTATTGGAAATGGTTTTAATTGAGTAATTTTGTGAGAAAAATTACTAAGGTCTATTTTCTAATGTCAATTGTGATTGATTAATTGTTATTACGGAATATGAGTTTATTAAAGAAAATTTTCGAGAAATGAAATTTGTTGGGTGGATTAATTGATTTTAGTGTTGTTGTAAAATGATAAGTATTTTAAGGGGATTATGGGATTGATAAATAAATTATAAGTATTCTATGGGAGTTAAATTATTTTATTGGAACAATTTTCTATAATATTGTATACTTCATAAATGAGTAATTTTGGGTTATACTCTTAGTTTATACTTATTTTGTAATGATTGATTATTTATGGGAATGATCAATTATTGCTAGTCGTGGAGTCGCGTGTTTGTCTAGTATTGAATGTGGAGATGCGTGGTTGGGTACTGTTAATTATTGAGATATGTGATTATTTTGGAAAGACATGCAAGTATTGTGATGTTGATTGGTCAGAATTGATTGTCAGATTGTGACTTGAACTGCTAATTGTTGCAACTTTCGTGAGTAATTGGATTGTTGCTGTTGTACGTGACTGCCAGATATTGTTGCATTTCATTATACACGTGTTAACTACAATAGCATGTCGCATGAGCACAAACTATTTTTCATTCATGACAAAGCAAAGAAAAGAACGAATTGGTTGATGATGTGTTGCATTGTCACATTAAGAGGAGAGCCCAACGTTGCCGGATGACCACTAATCCTTCGGGGTTGTGCTGTGGCCATTAAGTTGCCTGATAGTGGTTAGATGCAGAGTCGCGGTAGAGGCCGGGCCCATGCTCCTTCGAGAATGCCGTCAGTGGGGGATGTGCCTCAAGAAGGAGGACAATGCCTGGTTTTGGCCAATTGACCACCAACTATAAGGTTGTGCCGTAACCTAGGGGGTCGTAATAATTAGAGCATATGTAGATACTGAGACATGAGAAAGCTATGTACAATATTTTGATTATTTGCATGTCTCTTAATATTGTTATGATTGAGTGATGATTTCTGAAGGTTGCGTGTGCCAAGGCAAGGTAGAGTCGCTTGTCTTTGCATCTGATTATTAAATTGTCTCCTGATAATGTTACTCTGAGATGTTATGATTGGCTGGTTATTGATGCTAGGTTGCATGTTAGACTATCCTCAAGGTGAGCAGAGTTCCTAATTGAGGCTTAAGATTTTGACTTATTGAGATTTTATCTCACTGGTTATTGTATAACCATTTTCAGGTCTATAGGATGGAGAATCGACATGTGTTACGACTCGTGGCTGTATTTGAAGGAAGTAGATTAACCCCGAGCTTGTTGGTTTCATTGGCTTGATAGGAAGATGCCCGTGGTAAGGGCTTGTGCTTGTGCTTGTGAACTTCCTAGGGTTAATCAGTTAATAAATAAAGTGATATTTTTGAGTGTGCTTCTGGTTGGGTTTTCCTGCTATCCTTGTTGGTTGTTGGCTGGGTGTTTGTGATTCGCTTCCACATACATTTAATTAGAAGATAAAAATAATGGTTGGTAATGCACGCAAGAGAATAAGGGTTGTCGCGTGCTCGAGGGTTGGGTCGTGACAGCCCCGTCAATTTCCATATCAAAGCCTGGTCAATACATGGAGTGATAAGGTGCGATAGGTTTTGGGATAGTTAGTTAGGAAAAACCCCGTGCTTGTGTTTGTTTATTTGGTTCTTTTATTATAAGTGGGTTGTTCATAGTTTCTAATTCATCGTGGAATTAGAAATGAGGTTTCTATGAGAATTCTTTTAGATGAACAATCTTGATTCGAGAGCCCTTGGGGAAGGACAGTTGAAAGATAGACTAATGCTAAAGGAAAAGCATTAAGGGATCCTAGATTTGGTGAGATCTTACAGGCATTGGAAGCCTTGGGTATTTAGATAGGGCAGCGAGCTCAGACTCACACTATTGTTGTTGCTGCTACCATCGTGCCTAATGAAGTCCCATTGGTTGTTGAAGATGGAAATGGTGCACTGTCGATGTTTAAGTTGGTCGAGTCGTTCCTAGAGTTTGAGTCGTCCAAGTCTGCTAAGGCGAGTAATCCTAAGGTCGCAACCCTTTGGATCAAGGAATTGGAGTAAGCGTTCGCATTGCTAAAATGCTTAGAGGAAGATAAGATAGCTTTGGCAAAGTACCAATTGCAAGGTAACATTAGCATGTAGTGGAAAGTAGCCTAAGCAAGGGTTTTGCCCAAAGGTATGATCCTCAAGTGGAGTGCCTTCATTGAAACGTTCAACGGATAATACTTTTATGAGTGCACACGAGAGCAAAAGGTTACTGAACTCCTGCAACTTCGTCAAAATCATTTGTCGGTCATGCAATAAGAGGTTAAGTTTGTAGGGCTCTTGAAGTATGTACCAAAAATGATTGGGAATCTAGTCGATCGAGTTAGAAGGTCGGGGATGGTCTGAAACTGGAAATTAAGGATTAGTTGGTGCCCTTGAACCTGAAGGACTTTGATGAATAATTCGAGGGAGCCCAACGAATTGAATTGGACATGGCTGAATGAGTAGCTGCATCTGGATCATGGTTTGCATCTTATATGAATAATCATTGGCTTGGGAAAAGGCTAATGATAGGAGGAATGGCATTAGGAAAAATCAATATACAATTAGAATGCCACGTGTCAATTTTGTGGATAACGACACGAGATAGTTACATGTCTTGTTTAGACTGGAACGTGTATTGAATGTGGGCAACAATGCCACATTGTAAGGAATTTTCCTCATTGACGGTTAAGCATACAACTTCAACAGCCGTAAGTGAGACAATTGATTGAGAATGCTCCGCAGAACGACTTTAATCGCCCTTTGGCGCAAGAATAAGTGTATATCATTTACCAGGAATGAGGCAAAGCATTTGCAGGCTGTGATTACAAGTACAACTTCCTAGTGTGATCATGTTGCTTATGCGTTAAGTGGTTTGGGAGCTACGCATTTGTTTAGAGTTAAATATTTTGTTAAGTCATCAAGGGTTAAGACCAAAACCGTTGGAAGTAGTTCTTAGTATTTCAAACCAGTTAAAGGATGAGTTTATCTACGGTAGGATGTTTAGATTGTATGATGGTCATTGGTGATTGAGAGGAATTGATAGATTTGAATATTTTCGCAATGTACGATTTCAATGTGATTGTTGGAATGGATTTGCTTACTAAGTATCAAGTTACAATGGATTGCTATTGGAAGGTAACCTTGTTTAACTCATTAGGTGGGGTAATTTCAAGTTTACTAGAATCAAGGAAGACCCTTGATCCCTTTGAAATTTGTTGTTGGAAGTAACTCGCTTACTAGATGAAGGTTGCTAAGGTTATTGGACGATTGTGGTTAATACGTTAGTTGAGGAATCAAGGACGAAAGACATCGCAGTACTACAAGATTATTTCGAGGTGTTTCTTAAGGAATTATTCATCCTAGTGTGTTTGCATGGGGAGTGTCAGTTTGGTTTGTAGGAAAAAAAGGAAGGATCATTGCACCTATGCATCAATTATCGGCAACTTAACCAAGGAATGGTCATGAGCAAGTATCCATTACCAAGGATAGAATACTTGTTTGACCCACTTCAAAGAGTTTCAGTATTTTTCAAGATAGACCCTAGGATGTGTAACATCATGAATTTCGACCCATTTGGGGATATAAGAAATGGTTATTTTATCAATGCGCTGTTAGTTATATTTACTCTAAGTTGGCCCTTCATGAGTTAACTAATTATTCGGAAAGGCAATTAAAGATCGATACGTGTATGACTAGTGAATTCAATTAGGGATAGGCCGCCCAACCATAAGGATCAAAGAGGAATGATACCACATTGTTGTAGGCCAATCATCGAACATAAATAAATCGATTTGGCAGAAATACGAGGTCAGTTTGTGGGTAATTTCGCACAACTTCGATATTGATTGCGAACGACGTTAAATCAATTTCCTTTTGGCTTTGTACTCAGCGTGAGCAATTAACCTCTCATGATTACATGACAACCGAGGATTGCCCTGATTTGAATGGACACGATCGTGGATTGAAAAGCTATCAACCACGGGTCAAACACGTGAGAACCCCTAAACGCTGCCCAAAAGTTCGGTCGTACTAAAGTCGTGATTGATCGATTTTAACCACGAATTTCAATCAGGTATCAGGTATCGAACTTTCAAGAATGTCAAGACTAAAATATTGGACGTTGCCTCATTGATTCTCGAATTTATCGGTGAGCTTGGGAATTATTGGAAAAGGATTCAACGGGTCGAAAAATTGGAACCAAGAGAAATTAGACCAACTAGAGGCCCAATGGACCTTGCACTTATGAGAGGTTGGCCATGTGGACCTAAGCTAGCCCAAGGGGGCCCAAGGAAGCCTAACTTCAAGCCTTTGAGCCTGTTAGCATTTTCTAGACCGATTGGAATCGAAAGTGCTTGGTTATTTGACTTATTCCTGAGAATTAGGGAATGTACGTGATTGTTAATTGGTTGGAATTGAATTTTGGAATTATCGATTGATACCGCATGACATATTACGTGGGTTATCTAAAATGGCACTTGCATGAGCACGAGCGATGTTGCATTCACGATGGAGCAAAGATAAGAATGAATAGCTTGATGATGTGTTGCATGGTCGACGATGCATCCTAGGACATTGTATCTAAATGACCACAAGAGAATAAAGGTTGTCGCATGCTTGAGGGTTGAGGCGTGACAACCCCGTCAATTTTGGTGTCAGAGCCTAGCCAATATATGGAGCAATAAGGTGTGATGGGTTTTGGGATAGTTAGTTTGGAAAACACATCATGCTTGTGTTTGTTTATTTGATTCTCTAGCTATAAGCATGTCGTTCATGATTTTTAATTCCTCATGAAATTGGAAATAAGGTTTCTGTGATAATTATATTAGACGAACGATCCTGATTAGAGAGCCCTTGAGAAAGGTAGTCGAAGGATGGGCTAGTGCTAAAGGAAAAGCACTAGGGGATCCTAGATTTGATGAAATCCTATAGGTGTTGGAAGCCTTGGGTTTTGAGATAGGTAGCAAGCTTAGACTCAAGCTATTGTTGCTGTTGCCATCGTTGTTACTGTTATCTTGCCTTGTAAGTTCCATTGGTTGGAAAGGGGATTGACGATCGATCGATGTTTAAGTTGGTTGAATCGTTCATGGAGTTTGAGTTTTCCAAGTCTGCTAGGATGAGTAACCCTGAGGTCGTAACCCTCTGAATCAAGGAATTGGAGTAAGTGTTTGCATTACAAATATGATAAAGATAAGATAGCCCGGGTAGAGTACCATTTGCAAGGTAACGCTAGGACGTAGTGGGAAGTAACCCAAGGAAAGGTTTTACTCGATGGTATGGTCCCCAAGTGGAGTGTCTTTATCGAAGCATTCAAGGGATAATACTTTCCTGAGTGCACACGAGAGCAAAGGGTAACTGAGTTCCTGCAACTTCGTCAGAATCATTTATCAGTTGTGCAATAGGTGGTTAAGTTTGCAGAGCTCTCGAAGTATGTACAGAGAATGATTAGGAATCTAGTAGATCGAGTCAGAAGGTTAGAGATAGTTTGAAATAGAAAATCAAGGATCAATTGGTGCCTTTGAACCTAAAGGACTATGATGGATGGTACAAGAGAGCTCGACTAATTGAAAAGGACATGGCAAAATGAGCAGTTGCATTTGGATTGCGGTTGCATTTTGTAGAGTTAATCATTGGCTTGGGAAAAGGCTAATGACAAGAGGAATAGCATTGGGAAAAATCAGTATACAACTTAGATGCCAAGTATCGATTTTATGGATCACAATATGAGATAATTTTGTGTTATGTTAAGAAAGGACATTTTTTGAGTGTGACTATCAAGGTCACATTGCGAGAAAGTGTCTCATTAACCACCATAGCCGCAAGTGAGACAAATGACCGAGAATGCTCCACAGAACAACTTTAATCACCCTTTGGTGCAAGATTAAGTATATACAGTTATCAAGAAGGAGGCATAGGATTCGTAGGCTATGACTACTGATACAACTTCCAACGAGATCATGCTGCTTATGCATTAAGTGGTTTGGGAGCCATGCAATTGTTTTTAGCATAATACTTTGTCAAGTTGGAGGGGGTTAAGACTGAAATCTTTGTAAGTGATTCTTGGCATGTTGACCCAGTTAAAGGATGAGATTGTATGCGGTAGGATGTTCAGATTATACGATGGTTATTGGCGATCAAGAGGAACCAATCGATTTGATTGTTTTGGCAATGTATGATTTCAATGTGATTGTTGGAAGGGATTATTAAGTATCGAGTTACAATGGATTGTTATTGGAAGGTAATCCAGTTTAACCCATTAGGTGGGGTTAGTTTCGAGTTTACTAAAATCAAGGAGGACACTTGATCCCTTCAAATTTGTCATTGGAAGTAATTCATTTATTGGATGAAGGTTCTTAAGGTTATTAGACGACCATGTTCAATACGTTGATGGATCGTTGCACTTATACATCGATTATCGGCAGTTTAACCAAGGGATGGTCATGAGCAAGTATGCATTACCAAGGATGGATGACTTGTTTGACCCACTTCAAGAAGCTTTGATATGTTCCAAGATAGACCCAAGGATGGGCTATAAGTAGTTGAGGATTAAAAAGGAGGATAAACTAAAGACCACACATCGTGTGTGATTTGGTCACTATGAGATTACCGTACTGCCGTTTGGATTAATTAATGTGCCAATTGCTTTTATGGATTTGATGGATTGAGTGATTAAGGCGTATTTGGAAATTCGGAATCATGTTCATGGATGATATGTTTGAATATTTGAGGAATTTAGAGGAGCATAAACAATATGCCAAGTTTAATATGTGCGAGTTTGGGTTGCTCGCGTTGCTTTTGTTGGATGGGTGATTTTGGATGAAAGAATTTTATGGATCCACCAAGATCAAGGCAGTCATAAATCACTTATGATAGTGACAGAAGTTCGAAGTTTTCTAAATCAGACAGGTTAGTACAAACAATTTGTAGAAAGGTTCTCTATAACAGTTACGCCTTTGATACAAAGGCTAATGAAGGACGTAAGAATTTGAATGGATGGATAAGTGCGAGCATAATTTTTAAGAGCTTAAGTATAAGCTGATTATTGCACCAATTTTGAGGATTTAGTCTAGTATAGGAGATTATGAGATTTACAGTGAGATGTCGTATAAGGGATTTGACTACGTGATAAGGCAACAAGGAAGATTGGTTGCTTACGCGTTACGACAATCGAGGTCATTGGATTTAATGGAAGTTAGATAAGTTTTATATTGATGATTTGAGGAGTTGTAAGTATGGGATCATAAGTGATGATCTATTAAATGGTGATAATCTTTGATAAGATTTACAGTGGAAGATTTATTGCTCGGAAGTCTTAGATTCGATTAAGATATGAATTTACCCAAGGTGGATTATTTTGGGAGATAAATAAGATAGGGATTTGAGGAATGGATTTTTGTCTTTGGTAGATTAAGAATTAATTATCTCTTGATACTAGATGGATAAGTGGTGAAATAACATTATCGATGATTTCTTTTCGAGGTATTAGTAAGGATTTGAAGAGGTACCCAAAAGCCTTTAGTGCGATAAATGACATTGGCTTGCACTAATGTTCAAGTGATTAAGGTGATATTTTGAACTAAGTATTAAATGGACGTGAAAGGAATGTTGAAAGAAAAATCGATGACTTGTGAAATTCGAGTAGCGATTTGATGGAAATTCAGTGAATCAAATTTCAAGTGTCGATAAGTGACCTTGTGGAAATGAGCTCATGGGTTGACGAGCTAGAGAAAGCTTTTCACTTTGAAGTGCTTAAACGAGGTAAAAACCGTGAGGCTTGGTGTGAGATAGGCCAAAGCAGATAATATCTCTATGAGATAATGCATGTCTAAAGGGGCTTTTGCTAGTAGTGGTGCAGTTCAAAGATGCTCGTAACGATTGATCCGACGAGAGTGGGGAGAGGTCGTCAAGGCCAGAGTGCCTGAGCAAGGAGCACATTCTAGTAGGTTTCTAGGATGTCGAACGAGGTAGAAATGAACTAAACTACGCACTGTGCAAAAAAAGAGTGCTTATGGATAAAATTGTATTCGAGTGGTATAGCCGAAATATGGTCAAGCTTGTGAAACTCCAATCTATTAAAACAAGGTCAAAGAAAGGACAGTCGCTAGTTCAGAGATGGTCTAGCAGTTAGTGGATGTTGTTAAAATATTAGGGATAGGCTAAGGACAACACAAAGCTGTTAGAAAAGCGATACAAACAAAAGACTAAAACTGTTGGAATATTTTGTTCAATATTGTGTCTTCCTTAAGGTGTCATCGATGAGAGGGACATGTTAGTTTGGACACTACCAGTGCCTCAGCTTAGTGGTATGCGGGATAAAGCTATACAGGTCTAACCGAGAATTCAGAACTGGGAGGTGACAACAAAGTTGCTTTTGGCATAATCGAATAATGTATAGCCTTTTGGAACCAAAAATGGTTCAGGCATGATCAAAGGTGATCTAGCATCATGGCAAGTGATTTAGCAGCACTGAAAGTGTTGGACATCATTATGACGCAATGAGGCATCAATACCCTCATCAGTTTAAAGATGCAAAAAGTCCTGCAAATTTTGAGGACAAAATTTTGTTAAGGGGGTAAGAGTTGTAACATCTTGAATTTCGACCCATTCTGGGATATATGAAATTGTTATTTTATCAATGCGCTGTTAGTTAACTAACTATTCGGAAAGGCAATTAAAGATCGATACGCATACGACCAATGAATTCAATCAAGGATAGACTGCTCAACCATAAGGATCAAAGAGGAATGATACCATACTGATGCAGGCTCATGAGCGAACAAAAATAAATCAATTCGATAGAAATATGAGGTCGGATTGTGGGTGATTCCGCATGACTTCGATATTGACTATGAATGACGTTAAACCGATTTCCTTTTGGCTCTATACTTAGCATGAGCAATTAACCCCTCATGATTACATGACAATTGAGGATTGCTCTGATTTGAATAGGCATGATCGTGGATTGAAAAGCTATAAACCACAGGTCAAACATGCGAGAACCCCTAAACGCCACTAGAAAAAGTTTGGTTGTACTAAAGTCACGATTGGTCAATTTTAATCATGAATTTCAATCAGGTATCGGGTATCGAACTTTCAAGGATATTAAGACTAAAATATTTGACATTGCCTCATTGATTCTCGAATTTATTGATAAGCTCGGGAATTATCAGAAAATGATTCAATGAGCCAAAAAATTGAAACCAAGAGAAATTGGACCGACTAGAGCCCCAATGGGCCTTGCGCCTATGAGGGGTCGGCCACATGGACCCAAGCTAGCCCAAGTGGGCCCAATGAAGCCCAACTTCAAGCCTTTGAGCCCATTAGCATTTTTTAGCTCGTTTCTCTTCAATTTGAGCCCAAACCAATTTTATTCTAGCCCGTATGGAATCTTGGCCCATGTACGCATAGAGTAAGGTATACTATACTTTGTGAATTTACCATTTTGCCCCCTTCTAGAAGGGGCATTCAATGTTGGAGGACAAGCCAAGAAGAGTCAAGGAAATTTATGAAGGGAAATGATGTTTTGGAATGGAATTTGGACTTCGCTCTTTGCTCTCTCTCTCTCTCTCTCTCTCTCTCTCCTCATTTCTCTCCCTCCCCAATGTTGTAGCCCACTCCCATGTTTTTCCCCCTCTTCCTCACTTTTTCTCCCTATTTTCTCTCTTTTCCTCTAGTTTTCTTCTTGTTTCTTGCCCTTGGGTGCCCCTTGACCAACTGGACCAGCCTCACCTGCCATCTTAGCTGCCTTGCCGCTGTTTTGGAGCCACCGTGCCACTGCAATGCCGCTCGTCCGTGGCCACCAGCCGCGTCTCTTTCCTCTTCACTTTTCTCTTCCTTTCTCTTTCTTTTCTTGCTGTTTTGCTGTTTTCCCACCAGAAACCACCCTTGCTGCCGGAGCTGGAGCCCCCATCGCCGGCCACCTATATGCCCGTTTCCGCATTGCTACCCCCTTCCACATGAACAGCAATCCGAGGCTATTTTGGCCTGTTTCGGCCACCGTTTGTCGTCCGTTGTCATCCCCGAGCTTACCCCTCGTAACCCTCATTGCCCCTGACACGCTAGTGTTGTCGGATTTCCAACCCAAGTAAGTTAATTTCATAATCCTTGTTTAGGGGTTAATTTTGCTTAGGGGTTAATTAGTGTACTTGTGTGCTTGTGATTAATTAAGGTTGATTGGTTAATTATGCTAGTTAATTAAGGCTGACTAGTGTTAGTTAATTGACCATAGTTAATAATAAATTAATTAAGGTTAATTAATTAAAGTAACTAAGGTTAGTTTTAAAGTAACCAAAGTTAGAATTTAATCATGGTTAGGTTAAATTGACTATGGTTGGGTTAATTGATTAACCATGGTTAGGGTTAGTTAATTGACCAAAGTTATTATTCACAAATTACTGTTCATGGTACTGTTCATGCATAAGCTAAATTTTTAAGAATTTGATGTGTTCTTGGTTGTAATGTTTTCTTGAAGTGATGATTGTTAGTTATATCCATGTATAATGAGGAAATGCATGATCAAAGATCGATTAGAATTGAAAGTGTTTGGTTATTTGAATTATTCCCGAGAATTAGGGAATGTATGTGATTGTTGATTAGTTGAAATTGAATTTTGGAATTGTTAATTGCATGACATTACGTGGATTATCTGAAACGGCATGTTGCATGAGCACGAGCGATGTTGCATTCACGACAGAACAAAGACAAGAATGAATTGATTGATGATGTGTTGCATGGTTAGCGACGTGTCCTAGGATGTCATATCTAAATGACTGCAAGAGAACAGGGGTTGTCGTGTGCTCGTGTGCTCGAGGGTCGGGGCGTTATAGGATGGGCTATCATTAGCTAGGGAGAATATACCAAAAATGACATATCATGTGCGATGTCGTCACACACCCAAGAACCTTAACCATGACTCTCCAAGGTGGCGGCGATGAAGGTAACACCCAAGAACCTCAACAACGACACTCCGAGGTGGTTCCAGGGCTGAAACAACAGTAACAACCTCTACTCACTCACTGAACATCTAAAAATAGCATTGTCGGAGGAGGAAAGTGGCTGACCAGAGCAAAAAGGGCTAGTCGGAGCTCCAGCGTGTGGTTCGTCGGCAATCGACGACACTTAAGGGTCGAGGGGGAATGGTTGGTGGCTGGGTTGGGCGAAGATCAGGCCGGAACAGGAGGAAAACAACTAAAATAGGCGGTACTAAGTAGAGTCGGGCGGGTTAGGGAGCAGGAACTTTTGCCCGGCCGATGGGTTGGTTGGCGATTCTGTCCGGTGATTGGTCGATGTGGGGTGTATGGTTTTGGCCTCATGAGCATGGTGGTGGGTGGCATGGGTAGTGATCAACACGGGAAGGCCATGAACAATTCGGTTTTCAGAGGAAGGTTAGAAATAGAAGCAAACGGGAGGAAGGAAAACAAGGGGAGAGAGGTGTGCGGTTTTTGGAGGGGCTGAAGGGGAGAGAGAGAGTGAAATGAGAGCTGGTATTCAAGCCTCATTATGGCCATTTAATGTTGCCCCAATTCCCCAAGCAAATGACATCATCTTCTCTCTTCTTTTGTCTTTTCTCCAATAATATCTAGGGGTAATTTAGTCATTTCCACCTTGCAAATGAATAGGAACGAGTTCAGAAATTTGTTGGTCTCGAAACAACTCAAGGTTAGACAACAGGCTTAGAAGGGTAAATTGGTCGGTTTAGCCCAACGGGCTCACTTGCTTGTCTTAGGCCTACTTTAGTGGTTGTCCCACCTTGGGCATGAGGCCCACACTGGTCTTCTCCAGCCCACGTCCTCGTAGGCTCATTTCCTCGATTCGAAAATCCCTTTCCCAAAATCTTAGCTCAACTGACATTATCGACTGTCGAAGAAGAATCGTCCAAAAGTCCGTCTCGGATGTTCTCGAAAATTCAAAGTCCAATACTGGATTCCCACGCCTTGTCAATTTTGTCCAAATGCCATTTTGATACAACTCAGATTGACAAGCAGTTTCGAGGATTCATGCGTAATCGACTCGTGTCAAATCACGTTCAAGACATCTTGACACATGGACATCCTTAACTACATGAAATTGCAAAAGATAGATTCTTATTTCAAGGTACACGATTACCAAGGATTGACATAAAGTCATTTGCGGGCTCAATAATAGTAAAAGGAATCACCCATCATCCCATTATGTTATGTCCGCGAATCAACTTCTAGTCATCCCTGAAATTGGTTTGCATAACTATAGGATCGTCCTTACACAAGTCTCATAGTGGAGTTGTTTTTCCCAGGTCAAGTTCATTAGTTGCACAAGTTCCATTCTCATTAGCCTTTCCTCTTAAGGTCACTATCTTAGAAACGATCAATTCCGAGTGAGATCAACCAACAATGTATTAACGAAATTCATGTTCATTCATCTCTCAAAGAGTTCGAATTTTAGGACGTCACAATTCTTCCCCTCTTACAAAAATTTCATTCTCGAAATTTGCAACTACTGACAAATCCTCAAAAACATAGTGGTGTTGATGCTTCATCACTTCTTCACTTTTCCATGTAGCTCCCTCTATTCCGTGATGTTGCCAGATCACCTTAATGAAGGCGATAGTCTTGTTTCGAAGTACTTGCTCTTACGGTCCTCTATTCGTATTGGCTTCTTCACGTACGACACCCTGTCGTCTACATCCAGTTCCTCAAAATTCAATACATTTGTCGAGTCCTGTTCATACTTTCTCAACATGGACACATGGAAAACATCATATACTTGAGCAAGTTTCGATGGCAATGCAAGACGATATGCTAAAACCCCGATCCTTTCCAAAATTTCAAAGGATCCGACGTATCTCGAACTTAACTTTCCCTTCTTGTTGAACCTGGAAGTACCCTTCATTGGCAATACTTTCCAAAACACATGATCGCCCACCTTAAACTCCAATGGTCTACGACACTTGTCTGCATAGCTCTTCTAACGACTCTGAGCTGTCTTTAGTCTGTCTCTGATAATGTGAATTGCATTCAAAGACTGCCATACCAACTTTGGCCCTGTAATCTTATGCTCGCCAACCTTGTCCTAACAAAGCGAAGTTCTGCAAGATCTCCTATACAAAGCCTCAAATGGTGTCATTTTAATACTCTACTGATAATTATTATTATAAGCAAACTCAACCAAGTGAAGTTGCTCTTCCCAACTGCCTTTAAAGTCTATGACACAGGCTTGTAACATTTCCTTAAGAGTGTGAATCGTCCTTTCTATTTGACCGTCTGTCTGCAGATGGTACGTTGTATTATACTATAGTTTCGTTCCCAAGGCCGACTGCTAACTTTTCCAGAACGTTGCTGTAAACTTACGATCACAGTCAGATGTGATAATCACTGGAACTCCATGAATGTGTATAATTTGACGCACGTACAATTTACATACCTATCCAACGTGAAATCCTTTCATACCGCAATGAGGTAAGCTGACTTCGTTAATCTATCAACTACTACCCAAATCGAGTCATTGCCTCGTTGACTCCTTGGCAGTCCCATCACAAAATTCATGGTGATGTGTTCCCACTTCCACTCAAGAATCTCAAGAGGTTGTAGCAGTCCACCAGGCTTACAATGTTGAGCCTTTACTTGTTGGCACGTCAAACACTTAGCTACGTGCTTTACAATATCCAACTTCATACCATTCCATGAGAAGTGCTGCTTCAAATTCTAGTACATTTTCGTATTGCCAGGGTCGATTCTATAGTTACTATGATAAGCTTTTGACAAGATTGCTTCCTTAAGTTCTACATCTTTCGGAACGCACAACCATCCTTGAACACTTGAAAGTCAACTTTCCTTTTTGCCTGATCCATCTATAGGATCTTAAGAATTTCTGGATCTGTTGCTTGGGCACTCTTGATCTTACTTTGCATCTCAGGTTCCACCTTGAGAGTGGCCATTAGACTAGTAAGATGACCAACCTCAATTTTAAAATCTGAGTCCCTAACTCCCCCCAAAAGAATCTATTCCTGTACCATCATCTGTGCAATCGACGACTTTCAATTGAGCACATTTGCCATTTTGTTCGCTTTCCCCAGATGATACATAATCTCACAATCATAGTCCTTAAGAAGCCCATCCATCGTCGTTGCCTCATGTTCAACTCCTTCTGAGAGAACAAGTACTTCAGACTTTGATGATCCGTAAAAATCGGAAACTTTTCCCCACACAAATAATGCCTCCAAGTCTTAAGCACAAAGATGATCGCCACTAATTTCAAATCATGCGTCGGATAGTTTAGCTTATGAGGCCTTAGTTGTCGGGATGCGTACATAACCACCTTACCATGTTGCATTAACAAGCAACCTAGCCCCTTATACGACGCGTCACTATAAATTTCATACCCACCAGGACCAGACGGTATTGTCAAGACAGGTGTGGTAGTCAGTTTACTCTTAAGCTCTTGGAAACTACACTTGCACTTGTCCGCCCAATCAAACCTCTCTTCTTTCTTTAACAACCTCGTCAATGGCATGGCTATTGCAGAAAACTTCTCCACGAAACGTTTGTAATATACAACCAATCCTAAGAAACTTCGAATCTCAGTTACCATCGTAGGCTTAGCCAGTTCATGACCGCTTCGAACTTAGTCGAGTCAACGAATATCCCTTCACCTGAAATTACATGACCTAAAAATGCCAAGTGAGATAACCAAAACTCACATATGCTAAACTTGGCATAAAACTCATGTTCTCTCAAGGTTGGTAGTATTGGATCTCAAGTGTTTCTCATGATCCTCTGGACTCCTCAAGTATACCAGAATATCGTCAATGAACACAATCATGAATTGGTCCAAACACTTATTGAACACTCAATTCATCACGTCCATAAAAGCTGCAGGGGCATTCGTCAATCCAAATAGAATTACCGTGAACTTGTAATGACCATAGCGTGTCCTAAACGCTGTTTTTGGTATATCTTCCTTTTTTATCCTCAACTAATGATAGCCTATCCTTAGGTCTATCTTGGAAAATACCGAGGCTCCTTGAAGTTGGTCGAAGAAATCATCAATCCTTGGCAACGAATATTTATTCTTGATAGTTACATGATTGAGCTCACGGTAGTCAATGCAGAGATGCAAAGACTTGTCATTTTTCCTTATGAATAGTATCGGTGCTCCCGAAGATGATGCACTAGGACGAATGAACCCTTTATCTAGTAACTCTTGCATCTGCACCTTCAATTCTTTCAATTCTGACAAGGCCATCCTATAAGGCGCCTTGGAAATCAGTTCAGTCCCAAGGGCCAACTCAATCACAAACTCAATTTCCCTCTCTAGAGGCAATTCCGGCAATTCCCCAAGAAACACATCCATGTACTCTTGTACTACTGCAATATCCTCCACCTTTAACCCTTCTACCAGTGCATCTACCACCAATGCCAAATATCCTTGGCATCCAGATTCCAGCAACCGAGTTACCTCGAGTGATGAAATTAGAGGAATGGAGGGTCCCCCTTGATTTCCCACAAATTCAAAACTATCACCCACTACTAGGTTAAATTAAATTGTCTTTCCATGACAATTCACCGTAGCTTGTTGCTTGGTGAGCCAATCTATGCCAATTATGACATCAAAGTCATACATTGTTATTACAATCAAATCAATGACTCTCTCGCGATCTCCCACAACTAACTTACAGCCCGAACAACCTAACTCAAACAATAGCTTATCCTTAAACGGAGTAGAAATGCTATAAACCACTCCCAATGGTTTGAGACTTAACCCTACTAGCTTAACAAAATGATCAGCAACAAAAGAATGTGTAGCACCAGGATCAAATAATGCATAAGCAGCATGATTGTGCAAGAAGACCGTACTTGTAACAACAGCAAGTGAATCCTCCACCTCCCCTCAGGTAACGGCATAAACTCTTCCTTACGCTAGGGGTCTACCTTAGTTGTTCAGTGGCGCTTTCCGTGCAAGTCGTCCTCCTTGTAGCGGTGGCAAGATCGTCCTCACAGGCCTATTCAGACAATTCGTCACTTAGTGACCCTATTGACCGCATTTCCTTCTGTTGGGTGGGATGGGATTCCTTCTCTCCATCATTGGTCCCTTTCCAAATTGACAATTGTCTCTGTTGGGTACAAACCACGAATCAAATGTGGTCGCTCTCTTGATCATATTCTTCTCGATCATCTGGGCCCTCTCATACGTCTCATTGAAAATCTTTAAGTTCAAGGGCACTAGCTGAGCTTTCAATTCTAGCTTTAAGTCATCTCTGAATCATCTCATCCTATCCAAAGGGTCCTCTACCTACCTTGGCACATACTTGGCCAACTCAGCGAACTTCACCTCGTACTAATCCACTGACATCTGATTCTAGCGAAGCCATTGAAACTCTTTCATCTTGGACTCTCTCGCACTATCTGAGAAGTACTTGCCATTGAAGGCTTCGCAAAAGGCACCTCATGTTTGAGCCGTGCATTCAGGGAACACTCTTCCTTGAGTGGCTTCCTACCATGTAATGGCATTACCTTAGAGCTGGTAGGCTGCCAGAAGCACTCGGTCCTCCTCAAAACACCTCGGCACCATGAAAGTCCTCTCGATATCCCTTATTCAAAGGGTCGCAGCTTCAGGGTCGCCCACGCCACTGAACCTCGGTGGCTTCAATCTCAAGAACTTCTCTACCAACTTATGCATTGGTCTCTCACAGACCTCTCCTCTCGTTACGGGAACCTCAAGGACCACAATAAGAGCAACTGGAACAGTAGCAGTGGTGGCAGCGGCAGCAACAGCAACAGCAGTACTCAATCCTCAGCTTGCTAT
This sequence comes from Corymbia citriodora subsp. variegata, assembly GCA_014858505.1. Lineage (NCBI taxonomy): Eukaryota > Viridiplantae > Streptophyta > Magnoliopsida > Myrtales > Myrtaceae > Corymbia > Corymbia citriodora. Next base: position 17,386,523 of record CM026413.1, on the reverse strand, counting down.
CCTATTAAGGTCTCTAGCATCAATAGGATCCTAGCTAACCTAGGATCCCCTTGCGCGCTATCTCTAGCACTAGTAAGACTAGATGTTACCCTACGCCTAGGGGCTCTTTACTCAGGATTGCTCATCATTCTGGACACTCAGTGGTCTTGCTTTCCAATTCCAACCAGGAATTAGAAACTATGAGCAACCCACCACAAAACAAGAACAAGCAATCACAAGCATGTAATATAAAAACCATCTCTATCTCACTATCCCAAAAATCCCACGCACCTTATCACTCCAAGTCTCGACCTCGCTCTGATACCAAAACCTATGGCGATGTCACATCCTGAATCTCGAGCACGCAACAATCCCTTACCATGGTCAATTGAAAGCGACATCCTAGGACTCATTCACAACCATTCATTTTAATCTTTCATTAAGCGCAAGCAGAAGATGAACCATCCCCAATCCAAACAAACAATCAAACAATCAAACAGGAATAGAGGGATGAATAGCAAGATAACATCAACTATTCATTTATACATTTTATTGGATTAACCATCGGAGAATCGTTCCCGATTTACAAGCCCAACAAAGGGGCCGACCCATCCTCTAAGCCAAACCAAAAAGAAACTAGACTAGGCTAATCTAGCTATCCAAAAAGAACCCTCAGGTTCATTATCGCCATCACTCGGACTCATCGGACTCAAGCTTCGTAAAATTGTAGTCGGAGAAGTTCGAGTCGATCACTAGAGGAGCAAGGGCAAGATTCTCCACTAAACCGTCAGAAGGGTCCAACTCCATAGGATTTCAATCAACATCTTCAAGGCCCCTACTGGGCGGTCTATCAAAACCTCGTAGAGAACCAATCAGCAAATCATCCTCTCGGATGTACCATGCCAAGAACTGATAGGATATCCATTGCCCTGGTCCCTCATCCATCCAAATGGTAGAGATATACTTCTTGTACAAGTGCACTCAACCCGGGAACCAGTGGTGTGTCATGACTGTCTCCCAATCCTGAGGGACCCCAAATTGCACTAGCAAGTGTGCCATTCTAAGGGCCTGAAAGTGGTTATACAATAACCGATGAGATACAATCTCAGTGAGTTTTCCCCCTAAGCTCTAGTTAGAACACTAATTCAACCCAAGGTATCTCTCAAGAACCACCCCTCACACAACCCAATAACAAACAACCAGCAATCAGCAACCAAACAATAGACAAGGTCCACCAACAATCAAAATTCGATTCACATACAACCTTACCTGGTATGCCATACCCTGCATGTTATATGTCAGCACAATACATGCAATGCACATGGTCTTTAGATAATACAGTTCATCAATCACATGTGAGTCACGTCAATAGCAATCTCACCTAGTCATTGCTACACCTTGCACGTTATCAATTCATGCATGCATGCCATAAATAATGTGATCACCTCATGCATAATCGGACCCAATGATGCCATGTTTCTCATACGCTCTTGCATCGACACGTTTTTTGATTATTACTGCCCCATAGGGCTACAACTTGAGTCAAGGTGTTACGGTGCCACGGTGCCATTCCTCCACAGAGGCGCAACTATACCTTTCCATGTAGGTCGATGTGTTATGACGCTACGATGCCCTTCCTCTGCAGAGGTGCAACCCTGCTCTTCCATGCCCTTTGAGGTGCTATGGTGCCTTTCCTCCGTAGAGGTGCAACCGTGCCCTTCCGTGCCCTCCATCTCCATAATTTCCGATAAATTGAACTATTACCCCCGGAACTACAGCCGAGGCGGTGGGTTCAACTTAGTGATCATGCAAGTATACTATCACAATTCATTTACTCATGCTTGCATATAAAATCTCAAATCCTTTCTCATAAAAGCGGTACATTTCCGGTGTCCCTCGGACAAACCAATTTTCCCATTTTTGTGAAAATCTCACGATTCATACGGATGTCCATGCAATGACACATCTAATTCACCTCATAAAATCAAAACACATGAAATTATGCACATTTTCACTTCCAGATGAACAGTGCCGTGAACAATGTCGTGAACAGTGTAATTTCATAATTCAATAATTAAAACATTAAATTCAGAAATTAGACAAATCATTAGTTAAAACAATTAATCAATCAATTAAGCTAAACATGCTTAATTATCACATAAAACACAATTAAGCACGATTAAGCATAATTAAGCAAGATTAAGCTAACTAATCTTAACCATCTATCTAACCACCTATCTTAAAGCTAATAAAACTTAATTAAAATTCCTAAACCAACACTACTACTAATTAATCCAACCCTAAGCAAGTTTAGGCACTAACAAATGATTAGGGGCAAAACTCATCCGTTAAGCAGTCCGGTGACATGGACGCCATAGCGGCGATGAAGGCAACATTCGGGAATGTCAACCACGACACTCCAAGGCGGTCCAAGGCTGAAACAACAACAACAAAAACCTTTGCTCACTCACTGAACTTCTAAAAACAACACTGTCGAAGGAGGAAAGTGGCTAACCAGAGCGAAAAGGGTTGGCCGAAACTCCGGCGAGCGGTTGGCCGGCTACTAGCGGCACCTGGGGGTTGAGGGGGAACAACTGGTGGCTAGGCTAGGCAGAGATCTGGTTGGAACGAGAGGAAAACAACTAAAACAGGCAATGCTAAGCAAGGTTAGGCGGGTTGGGGAGCAAGAACTTCTGGCTGACTGGTGGGTTAGCCGGTGGCTCTGTCCAACGAATGGCCGATGTGAGGCGTATGGTTTTGGCCTCCTGAGCATGGTGGTGGGTAGCATGGGCAATGATTAGCACGGGAAGGCCATGAACAACTCGGTTTCCAGAGGAAGGTCAGAAGCAGAAGTAGAAAGAAAGAAGGGAAATAAGGGGAGAGAGGTGCGCGGTTCTTGGAGGGGCTAAAGGGGAGAGAGAGAGTGAAATGAGAGCTGGTATTCAAGCTTCATTAAGGCTATTTAATGTTGCCCCAACTCCCCAAGCAAATGACATCATCTTCTCTCTCTTCTTTTGTCTTTTCCCCAATAATATCTAGGGGCAAAATGGTCATTTCCACCTTGCACGTTTCCTAAACTGCCCTTCGGCTGAAAATGAAAGGTAGGCCTAAGAAACGGGCTAGAAAATGAATAGGAATGGGTTTGAGAATTTGTCGAGCTCAAAACAGCTCAAGGTTAGATAACATGCTTAGAAGGGTAAATTAGTCAATTTGGTTCAAGGGGTCACTTGTTTGTCTCGAGCCTACCATGGTGGCCGTCCTACCTTAGGCATGAGGCCCACACTACTTTTGCCTAGCCCACATCCTCGTAGGCTCGCTTCTTTGGTTTGAAAATCCCTTTCCCAAAAACTCGGCTTAACTGACACTGTCGACTGTCGAAAAAGCATCGTCCAAAAGTCCGTCCCGGGCGTTCCTGAAAATTCAAAGTCCAATATTGAATTCCCATGCCTTGTCAAATTTGTCCAAATGCCATTTTCGTACAACTCAAATTGATAGGCGGCTTCGAGGATTCACGAGTAACCGACTCGTGCCAAATCACGTTCAAGACATCTTGACACATGGACATCTTTGACTACATGAAATTGCGAAGGATAGATTCTTATTTCAAAGTACATGATTACCAAGGATTGACATAGGGTCATTCACGGGCTCGATAACAGTAAACGAAATCACTTGTCATCCCATTATGTTCTGTCCGCAAATTAACATCTAGTCATCGCTGAAATCGGCCTGCATAACTACAGGATCGTCCTTACGTAAGTCTTACGGTCGATTCATTTTTTCTAGGTCAAGTTCTTTAGTTTGACGAGTCCCGTCCTCATTAGCCTTTCCCCTCAAGGTCAGTATCTTGGGAACGATCAGTTCCGAGTGAGATCAACCAATAATGCATTGACGAAATTCATGTTCATTCATCCCTCAAAGGGTTCAAATTTCAAGACATCATAGCCACCACTGCCCAATAGGTAGCCACTGAAGTTAGGGTGCCAGCTGCATATTGCCAACCACCTTTAGTTGCCGTCGGCCACACATACGCCCATTTCTACACCGTTGCATCCCTTACGCATGAACAGTAAATCAGCATTATTTTCGCTCGTTTCAGCCTCCATTTGTCACCCGTTGTCATCCCCGAGCTTACCCCTCATAGCCCTCGTTCCCCCTATGCGTCGGTGTTGCCGAATTCCTAACCCAAGTAAGTTAATTTCTTAATCCTTGTTTAGGGGTTAATTTTGCTTAGGGGTTAATTAGTGTATTTGTGCATTTGTAATTAATTAAAGTTGATTGATTGATTATGCTTGTTAATTAAGGTTGACTAGGGTTAGTTAATTGACTATAGTTAGTAATATAGTAACTAAGGTTAATTAATTAAAGTAACTAAGGTTAGTTTTAAAGTAACCAATGTTAGATTTTAATTATGGTTAGGTTAAATTAACTTGGTTGGGTTAATTGATTAACCATGGTTAGGTTTAATTATTTTTATTTATTTAATTAATTTCAGACAATTTACTGTTCACAATTTACTATTCATGATTACTATTCACGGCACTATTCATACGGAAGCTAACATTTTTAGAATTGGATTTGTTATTGATTGTTGTGATTTATTGAGGTGCTAGCTATTAGTTATACCTATGTATAATGAGGAAATGTGTGACCGAATACCGATTGGAATTGAAATCGCTCGGTTTATTGAATTTTTTTATGAATTAATTTTTATCGTATTTCCTTACATGTGTGCCATTTATAACCATATGTCACGTGAGCACATTGGATGCTGTATTCATGACAGAGCAAAGATATAAATGAACTATTTGATGATGTGTTGCATGATCACATTAAATTAAGAACCCGGCATTGCCAAATGACTGCCAATCCTTATGGGATTGTGCCGTGGCCATTTGGTCATTTGACTTTGGTTAGATGCTTGACAATGGTCGATTGCGTGGTCGTGGTAGGCAGGCAAGCCTGATGCTCTTTCGGGAATACCGTCGATGGGGGAAAGCCTATGATGTTGCCGTGCTTCAAGGGAGAGGATGAAGCCTGGCTTAGGTCAGAGATCGCCAACTATAAGGTTGTGCCATGGCCTTGAGGGTCATAATAATCGAAGCATGTGTGGGCAGTGTGATATGAGAAGTGTTTTAGCAATGCTCTGATTATTTGCATGCCTTTTACTGTTGTTGTGAGGCGATTGATAATTTTTGCAGGTCGCGTATGTCAAAACTCGGTAAGGTCGCCTGTGGTTGCGTCTGTTATTTAAACTATCTTTTGTGGTTATTTCTCTGAGGGGGTATTGGATGATATGATGGATTATGTTGTATGTTAAACTCTCAAGGCGAATGAAGTTCCTAACTAGGCTTTAGGACTTTAACTTGCTGAGTTTATCTCAACTTGTCGTGATTAACCTTTTCAGGCCCTAGATGACGTAGTACCTAAGATCTGCGATTTGAACTATCCTTCTGAGGCCAGCGAGTAGGCTGCTATGGCCTATTCTCCTTTTGACGAGCCTTCTCCCACTTGTACAGGGTTAGGTTAGCCAAGCCGGTCCCTTTTTGAGTAGGCCTCAGCTTTTTGCATGTAGCAAAGTGTGTTTACTTGTGCTGTAGTTCAGCTAACCTTCAGATATATAAAATTGTGTTTGTCTTTCCTCAGCTACTGTTGTTGCTATCCCTGTTGTTTATGTATTGGGAGTATTCATTTTCGCATGTGCATAATTACAAGATAAAAAGAATTGGTCAACAGTATTTGGGACGTCGTACAACTAGATCTCAAGTGAAATGGAGTTGTTGCAAGCTCGAGAGTCGAGGCATGACAAATTAAATTCAACCCATAATCAAATTCCATTGGATCCTTTACTAAAAAGTATAGGTGAATTATGAACTAACTAGATTTGATACTCGCCATTAATCCCATTATGCTTTGTTAGGAAAAATCTCTAATAGTCTTTAAAGGATGACATAATATTTGAAGTATACTAACATACATATCTAAGTGTTTAGAAGATATTGCTTCAACATACACAAATTCACATTAGACGTGAGGTATGTTGATGACTAGATGGACCTTGCAATCAATGTTTGGAAGGACCTTGTAGATGGTTAATATATAGAAAACATGCATTGTCGAAAGGGTTTGGATGGCCCAACAAAAGGTGAATGAACTAGAGGACATGAAGACGTCAATAAGCTTGGATAGACTTAACGGATGGTGAACAAACTAAAGGACCTGAGATTTTCGAAGAGCTTGGACGGATCAAGTAGAAAATGAACAGCATAAAGAACATGAGGGCGTTAATGTACTAAGAGGTACCTAAATGTAGAAGGAGAACAAGCTCGGCTATGTAGAAGCTTGGATGGACGTGAATGTAGAAGATGTTCTATCGACAAAGAAAGTAGTGACTCTATGTACATGCCTCTACAATCTGGGAGAGGAAACCCAAACTCTTTACAATTTAATTTAAATTGAAATTGTGTTTTGCAGTTAGTCTTGAGTGTTAAAATCCACAAAAAGGCTGACTAGATAAGATTTAAATAGTCTATTTATAGGCACAAGTATACTAAAAATCCTAAAATTTGTTACAAAATTGCAATCAAGTTCTAGAACTTTAAAAAATGCAACAAAATCCCACAACTTGTCGACATGATAAAATCAAATCCTTTTATTAATTATGTCCAATTTAACTAATGAAAATTGCAGATGTGGTTTTTTATTTTATTTTTCTCCCCTACGTGGCGCTAACGTGAGTAGATCATAAAGGACAATGCCAAAACAACATCATGTTGGTCTAAATATGATTTTCTTACTCTATATATTATTTAAATTAGATTAAAAATAAACTAAATAAAAAAAAGAAGACAAAAAAGGGCGAAGGCCTACAAGGCCCTCGTCGCCACTGCCTCACCATCATTGGAATGGTTTGGCGATCTCAGCTAACCCTTGCCTTGCCATCGTCTGCTAGTTGATGTTGGGGTGATAGCGATGAGGGTCCTACAGGTCCTCACATGGTTTTGTGCTCCTTCCTTTTTATTAATTTGTTTTATTTTTTAATCTAATTTAAATAACATCTAGATTAAAAAATTATATCTGGATCAAAATGACATCTTTATAGCCTTGTCATTCATGTTTTAGCCATATTAGCATCACATAGGAGAGAGAAATTGATAAAAAAAAGTTGACAATGATTAATGGAATGACTTAATTGCACAAATTTGATAAGTTTTAAGATTTGATTGTACTTTTTCAAAGTTTTAAAACTCAGTTACACTTTTTTAATAGGTTTTAGGCTTCCAATACACTTATCCGTTTATCATATTTAGGCAAGTGACGGGGATGGCAAACTCTACAAAAGTGAATTGACTATTTGAAAAGCTATCTTTAAGAAGTGATGTTTTGCAATATAAATGATGGAACCGACGGTGCTCGTGGGATTTGAATTTCAAAAGGTCCTTTGAGGTATGACGGTTATAAATTCAACCCAAGGGAAGTAATAGAGTTGGAACAAACAAAATCAAGTCTATGCTTTGAGTGTTCATCTTCTTGCTATTCTTATGTGTTGAAACTGTAGATATTTGATTGTGTCTATGCGTTTGTGATCTGGGAAGAGTGTGGGTCATGTTGTGAGAGTTGCTTGTGTTTGTAGTGATATAACTAGTATAAACACCTAGAGGGGGGTGAATAGGTGTAGAGAGATTATTCAATCAAATATATATAACTTTTGCGATCAACAAACTGAAATCAAGTAGAGAGAGTTAGAGAATATTGCAAACACTGTTTATAGTGGTTCGGCTTTTGATAAGCCTACGTCCACTCTCTGGGCGACCAGCCAATCGGCTATATTTCACTTATATGATCAACGGTGATTACACACTCTCAAGTGTTTGTACTCGGTGATGATCTGTCTCACTACGTCACTCTCTTTTTGTAAAACATTGAGATCACTCAAAATGTGCACTATGAACAACAATTGAAGAATTGAATCAGCTTTGGAATAATGTTCATCTTTCCTATCCCTAAATCTCAACCTACCCTTAAATACTCTCCAAGCCACACTCGACCGTTGGCTCTTTCCTTGATAGTTTAGTCTTCCATTTCTTGGACAGACTTTATAAGGCAAGTCTTTTTGACCGTTGAGGGTAGATCAGATCCCCTTAGATTCTGTTCGCCCATACAACCAGAATATGAGCTTCCATAAGTGCTCTATTCTTCATTGGAAGTTGCCCACTAATTGATCCTGTCAATCATATTAGTATAACAGAATCAACATAAATAAGGTAAGTGAAATAGTCTACCGTTGGTGATCTTATCGTGTAGGTTCATCTTAAGTCCGATGGTCTTAAGTTCTGAGTCTGCCTAGATTTTTAGTCTGGTTCATTCACACTTAAAATCTCAATCTGGTTCGGTTAGACTTAAAACTCGGTTTGGTATGGTCATACTTAAATCTTAGTCTGATGAGTCTTTCCGTTTGGTACGATCAGACTCTAAGACATCTTATGATTTATCTTCTGCAACAAGCAGACTTTAAAGCCTATGTCATTCTGTGTCATTTTCCTTCAAGAGATTGATATATAAATATTATTCATAAAATGTTTTGTTAGCATCAAAACTAGGAGTTTTCTCAACAATCTCCCCATTTTTTATGGTGACAAAACATTTTATACATATGGCTTAATGTCCCTGCAAAATATGGTTAAATAGAGCCTGTTTCCAACTATTCTACTCAACTCATAAGAATAGCTCATATCAATCCTGTATAGACAATACAACAGCAATATAATTTCATATTACAGCTCAACATGATTCAGACTTTATCAGTACTGTGTGATCAGCATATAAGAAAATATCATTAGCCATGCATAATCAGAACTTTCATATCACAGTATCATGCATCAACACAATGATCACATTATCATGCATTAGCATAATGATAAAGCCAATTGTCATGCATCCATCCATCAAAAGTCAAAAAGTAAAAGCCATAAAAGCCATATCTACTCTCCCCCTTTTTGTCAACTTCAAAAAGAGTTAGTCAGTTCAAAAATAAGTTTCTAAAGCAGAAGATGTTTATAAGAGGTTTTCTTGTTTGGGGTACGAACAAGGGTGAAATCCTCCATATCTGATACAGACTTTTCAATCCTGTCAATACACTAATTAACTGTCTTCTCGAGAGTCTCCAGTTTGTTATTGAAGGAGGTTTCTATTTCTGTCTGGCGATCCCTGATCTCTGTTAAAAGTGCTAAGATCTACTAATAATCAGCATTCCCAAATGAAGTTGCAGGAACTTGAATTTCAATATTTTCATAATGATGCTCCCCTTGAGTTGATGCTTCATTTTGTCCTTGTTGCCCCTCTTTTTCCCTATCCTCATCTCCTTCTTCTTCTTCTTCTGCTTCTGCTTCTTCTTCTTCTTCTGGATCATCCATTGATTCAAATTCATCATTCTTCTCATGTTCTGTGCTGAGAATGTTTTCTGCATGTGTTTCTGCCTCTGGTTCAGACATTCTTTGAGAATTTTGACAATTATTTGCCAGAATTGCGGAGATACTTTCTTCTTCATCTTCTTCATCTACCAGTAGGAGTTGTCTTCTCCTTTTAGAACTTGGCTCAGGTGCAGCTGATTCTTTGCCTTTTCGTTTTGCTGTCTCTGCTCTAGCCAATTCCTTTTCTTTTCGTCTCCATGTCTCTGCAACATCCTTCAGTCTCATCTTATTGATCATTTTCATATCAATGCCATTGTGGGAAGAGTTTTAGTACTGAATCTTCTTGGTATGTCTATCTTAAGATGATCAAAGATCCTTGTCACTAAAGCTCCATAGGGTAGCTGTCCTTTGTCCTTCGACACTGTCCGATACATATGCAATATTATTGTGTGAGGCAGTGAGAACAGTACTCCCTTTTCAATATCCCACATCAGTTTGGCCTCAAATTTGGATACATCAGTCTTGGATGAGCTGATAATGATCTTGTGCAAAATAGTTCTTGCAGAAGTTAGAAGAGGACAAGTTATAGTGGCCCTTACAAACTTTGTGAGAAACTTACAAATTGTTTCATAAGAGACGTCTATTGGCCTGATTGCTCCTCTCTCAACTTTTATAATGTCAGCTAGAGTGTCTGAACTAACATCATAGAACCTGTCATTCACACTGAATTGCATTCTGTTTGGAGATAGAAATGTCAAATTCGAGTAAAAATATGCTGTTAATTCAGGATAAACAGCAGCACAATCAGTGCAAAATTGGTCTATCTACAATTTTTCAAAGCATTCTCGCAGATTCACTTTAGCAGCATCCAAATAATCAAAATCCACAATTCTGTGGTTCATGATTCCTCGATCCATCAGTCTGTTAAAGAAAGTCTTATGCTTTTTGGATCGAAATAATTTCCTGGTTGTGTTTCAGGTTACAGCAGCTATTCCCATTCTCACTTCAAAATTTCTGTAGATCTTCTCATCATCTTCCTTCACATTATCTCTGCTTCTCCCTGTATCACTAACTTGTTCTCTACGAGTAGATGGTGATTCTGCAGCCTGTACTGCTTGAATGAGACGGAGTTCATTCGCATAACCTTTCTCTCTCAAGAAAAATAGTTTGACATCTTCCCTAACATTTCTTTGGACTAACTTCTCATATCTCCTCATTACTACATGAGGACTTTCAGTGGGTATCGGTAGAGTTAATCCAGACGTACCTCTACGTGAGACATTCCTTTCTTTAGATTGTGAGCGAAGAGCGCTTGGAGATTCCTAATTATCATCTTGATTTCTTTGAGGAGAAACTCTTGGAGATTGTCCTTGAGTATCTTCGGAAGTCTATGTTAGGTCGAAATGCGTCTGCCCTCCATCGACTCTTCTTCCTCCTCTCCCAGCAATCCTGTTTGATCTTTTTTCTAGGAGATGGAAATCTTGATCTGGATATGGAGGATCTCGAGGCCATGTTCGGAGAAAGTTGGTTTTGGAGAAGATTGATTTAGAAAATGTTTTTCTCTATTAGTGTTTGTAAACAAATCATTCTAGAGAGTTGTGAGGGAAAAACCTGACTTTTAGATGTTTTTATACCCTTGTTAGGAGAACAAGTGAATAGTCGTAACCCAAAACAAATTAAAATGGTAGTTATTCTAAACTTAACAAGAATATTCAATCATCATAGACATATGCCAGAAAATATGCAAATCAATTATGCAGATCAAAAACTTACTAATAAAGATTTACTAGATTTCAATAAGGAAATAACACACCAACCTAAAGTACCGTTATTTCCTTTTTCAATCTTCTTCTAAGAGTGATATGTCTAGACGATTGCTTCTATCAGACTTTGTCCTGTTCTCATAGAATTTATAAGAAAATGTTAATAATATTTAATCTCCCACATATTGAATCGAATGTACCTTTGTCCAGCAGCTTTGTGAAGATATTTACTAATTGATTCTTAGAATCAATGAATTCCACATATATATCTCCATTTTGCACATGGTCTCTAATAAAGTGATGTTTGATCTCCCTGTGCTTTGCCCTGGAATGTAGAATCGGATTCTTGGTGAGATTTATGGCACTCGTATTATCACATCTTATTTCTGTGCATGATTCTTCCTTTCCATAGTCTCTTAGTTGCTGTCTCATCCATAGAATTTGTGAACAATAGTTTCCAAGTGCTACATATTCTGCTTCTACTGTTGATAGAGCCACAGTATTCTGCTTTTTGGAGAACCATGAAATTAGCATTTTTCCCAGAAGTTGGCATGTTCCTAAAGTACTCTTTCTGTCTACTTTGCAGCCTGCTAAATCTGCATCTGAGTAGCCAAGAAGAGTAAAATCTGTTTCTTTTGGATACCATAACCCCAAGTTTGGATAAGTGGCTATATACTTAATTATACGTTTAACAGCAAAAAGATGTGATTCTCTAGGATCCACTTGAAATCTCGCACAAAGACAAACACTATATAGAATATATGGTCTAGATGCAGTAAGGTAGAGAAGAGAACTGATCATGCTTCTATAATTCTTCTGATCAACCTTCTTCCCCTTTTCATCATGATCTAGTTTGATGGAGGTTGCCATTGGAGTTTCAGTCCTCTTGCAGTTCTCCATTCCAAATTTTTTAATCAAGTCTTTGGCATACTTCTCTTGATTAATAAAAGTTCCACGTTTCATTTGATTGACTTGAAGTCCTAGGAAGAATGTCAGTTCTCCCATCATGCTCATTTCAAATTCTTCCTGCATAGACTTTGAGAAGATCTTGCACAAGTGCTCATTAGATGAACCAAAAATAATATCATCTACATAAATTTGTACCAGCAGTATATCTTTACCTTCCTTCTTAATGAACAAGGTTGTATCTACCATACCTTTCTTGAATTTGTTATCTAATAGAAACTTGCTCAATCGTTCATACCAAGCTCGAGGTGCCTGTTTCAGACTGTAAAGTGTCTTTTTTAATTTGTATACATGGTCTGGCTTTCTTGGTTCTTCGAATCTAGGAGGCTGTTCTACAAAGACTTCTTATTTGATAAACCCATTCAGAAAAGCACTTTTCACGTTCATTTGATATAGCTTGAAATTTTGATAGCAAGCATAGGCAAGTAATAGTCTGATTGCTTCTAGTCTTGCAACTGGGGCATAGGTTTCATCATAGTCTATTCCTTCATATTGAGAATAACCTTTTGCCACGAGCCTTGCCTTGTTTCTGGTGACTTTTCCAAGTTCATTGACTTTGTTTCTGAAAACCCATTTAGTACCAATGATAGTTCGTCCTTTTGGTTTGGGCACCAATTCCCATACATCATTTCTTTTGAACTGTTGAAGCTCTTCTTGCATTGCCTCTAGCTAGCTTTCATTTTCCAGAGCTTCATTAATTCCTTTGGGTTCAATTTCAGAGATCAGTGCAATAATACATGTGTCCTTTTTGTTTCTTGATCTGGTTTGAATCCCCTCGTTGATGTTTCCAATCACAAGCTCCTTTGGATGACTAGACTTATGCTTCCAGTTTTTGTTTGGAACTTCATTATTATCAGATTCTTCTGCTGATGCAAGAATATCAGGCTGAATTAGTTGTTCTTCATGAGTTGCTTCTTTGACTGTTTCCTAGGAAGATTCTGCTTCTTTGTTGAGACCAGATCTTTCAGGACCTGCATTTGATTCTGATTCTTCATTTACTATACTGCTCTGTTTTGAAACTTCTTTCTCCAGAAACTTTACGTTCATGGATTCTTCCACTGTTTGAGTATTCTTGTTGAACACTCTATATGCTTTACTAGAGTTTGAATAGCCCAGAAATACCTTCATCTGACCTTTCTTCAAACTTACTAGGTTGATGATTAACATTTTTAAGGATATAGCATAGACAACCAAAGATTCGAAAGTAGGAAACAATAGGTTTTCTTTCTTTGAAAATCTCATAGGAGGTTTTCTCAAGAATTGGTCTAAGAAATACTTTGTTAATAATATGGCAAGAAGTAGAAACTGCTTCTGCCCATAACCAAGTTGCCACCTTGCTTTCTATAAGCAATGTTCTGGCCATTTCCTGCAAAGACCTATTCTTTCTTTCCACAACTCCATTTTGTTCTAGAGTGTAAGGAGATGAAAATGTATGTTGTATACCATTTTTGTCACAAAAATTTGAAAAGTCTTGATTCTCAAATTCTCCCCCATGATCTGTTTTGATACTTGAAATAGAGTACCATTTTTTCATTTTGGACCCTCTTTACAAATGTTGAGAAATATGAGAAGGTATTTCCTTTATTTGCTAGAAAATATACCCATGTAAATCGAGAGTAATCATCTACTATCACAAGATAGTACTTCTTACCTCCAATGCTTTGGGTTCTGATTGGTCCAAATAAGTCCATGTGAAGAAGCTGTAACACACGATTAGTAGAAATTTGTTTTATAGACTTGAAAGAGCTTCTCACCTGTTTTCCCAGTGTACATGTAGAGCAAAGCTCTGTTTTTTTGTAACTTAGTGAAGGTAAGCCACGAACAATCTTTTTGCTGGCAAGCTTGGAAATTTGTTTCATACTGACATGCCCAAGTTTGCGGTGCCACATATCTGTTTCATCTTGGACTGATAATAGACATTTTGCAGTATCTTCATTTATGTCTAGAAGATAAATGTTCTCATGTCTTCGTCCAGTGAAAGTCTGTGAAGAGTCATTGCTTGTTCCAGAACATAGGTTCTCTTTGAAGTTTATTTTGAAGCCGGCATCACATAAATGGCTGATGCTCAGAAAATTGTAGTTTAATCCTTTGACTAGAGAAACGTTGTTGATGATTAAGCTACTGATCTTGATAGTTCCCTGTCCTATAATGTTTCCTTTGGTGTTTCCTCCAAACAAAACTATTCCTCCCTTGATTCTTTCGAATCCAATGAACATCTTTGAGTCTCCTGTCATATGTCTTGAACATCCATTGTCCAAATACCATTTCTTCTTACTTTTGAAGCTTACCTGCAATGTTTACAAATACTCATTTTTTTCTTTGGTACCCAAATTTTCTTGGATCCATTGAAGTTAGTAGTATAAGCTTTTTCTATCCATTTCTTTTGAACAGGTCTCCAGACTTTAGGACATTTATTCTCACAATATTCTCTTTCTCCACAGTTAGAACACTTTAGATTTTCACGACCAATAGGTCTTACAAAATTGTTTTTGAAATGATTTTTGTAAGCTTGTCGAGGAGGTTTTTGTCTTATTCTTTCATTGACTTTAGGAAAATCAATCAGGGAATCATTTTCCTTATAAAAACCAAGTCCAGACTTATCATAATAAGGAATTTGAATGGAAAGTATATGTTGTAGGGTTTTTGATCCTTTAGAAAATTTTGTGGTAATATCTAAGAATTCCTTTTTGAAAGAATCATTCTCCTTTTGCAAAGAATCTCGATTTTCCTTTATTTCCGAAAGTTCCTTTTTAATAGATTCATTCTCATTTAATAGAAACTCTCGATTTTCCTTTATTTCCAAAAATTCCTTTTTGAAATCATCCACTTTTCCTTTCAAAGAAACGTTCTGTTGATTCAACTTGTAATTTTCCTTTTTTAATTTGGAGATCCTTTTTAGAGTAGATTTTAGATTAGAACAAAGCTCATTTATATAATCTGAAACTTCTGTAGGAATATCATAATGATTTACCTCGATTTCTCTGTCTGAGTCTGAGCCTAAATCTGTTTCAGAGTCTGAGTCTGAATGTGCCATAAGACAGATGTTTCCATATTCGTCTTCACTATCCTCAACTTCTGTGTCACTCCATGTTTCAGCTTTGAGAGTCTTCTTGTACTTCTCGAATTTCCCTTTGTTCTTTTTCAGTTTGGGACAATTCTGTTTAATATATCCCTTTTTCTTACACTCAAAGCAAATTACATCTTTGGCATAATCATCCTCGTCATCAGTTCTGCGTTGTCCAGATTGTCTGTTTTGTTTCATGTTGTTGAACTTCCTTCCTTTTCTGTTTAATTTCTTTACCTTTTTTATCAACAATGCAAGTTCCTCGTCGTCCAGCTCTTCCTCAGAATCTGTATCATCAGAATTAGTGTTAGACTTAAGAGCAATGGAATTTTTACCTCTGGATTCCACTTCCTCGTTCATTTGTTCTACCTCATAGGACTGCAAAGTACCAACGAGCTCATCAACTGTTAGTGGTGAAATCCACAAAGTTTCTCTGATAGATGTCTTCACATTGTTCCATTCTTTTGACAGTCCTCTCAGAAGTTTGTTGACCTTCATTGGTCCAGGAACAGGCTGTCCTTGATATGCCAATCCATTTACAATTTCTGTAAAACGACTGAACATATCTCCTATGGATTCTCCATGCTTCATCTTAAAAGATTCGTATTGACCAAGTAATATGTTTACTTTGGTCTCCTTGACACGATCAGTTCCTTCATATGTCACATGTAGTCCATCCCATACTTCCTTTGCTGTATCACAAGAATATATACGATTATATTCATTAGGTGATAAAGCACAATATAGAGAGTAAATAGCCTTTGCATCAATAGTTTGTCTCTTTGTTATCTCTTCTGGAGAGAGAGTGGCTGATGGTTCTGTTTCTTTCCCATCGGTACTCTTTGATGTCTTTCTAGCGTTATCAGTGGGCTCAATTCCCCTCTCAACCACATCCTATTCTAGTGGATCTTTCGACCTGAGAAAGGCCTTCATTTTATTCTTCCAGATATTGTAATCCTTGCCATCGAAGTATGGTGGACAAGTGTTGCTCTGCCCCTCAATTAAACCTGGTGTAAGAATACTAGCCATAAAGGATCTTTAACTCAGAAGTAACAAACACTTCAAGATCTCGAGCACGAGGCTCTGATACCAATTAATATAACTAGTATAAACACTTAGAGGGGGGGTGAATAGGTGTGGAGAGATTATTCAATCAAATATATATAACTTTTGCGATCAACGAACTGAAATCAAGTAGAGAAAGTTAGAGAAGATTGCAAACACTGTTTATAGTGGTTCGGCTTTTGATAAGCCTACGTCCACTCTCCGGGCGACCAGCCAATCGGCTGTATTTCACTTATATGATCAACGGTGATTACACACTCTCGAGTGTTTGTACTCGGTGATGATCTGTCTCACTAAGTCACTCTCTTTTTGTAAAACACTGAGATCACTCAAAATGCGCACTATGAACAACAATTGAAGAATTGAATTAGCTTTGGAATAATGTTCATCTTTCCTACCCCTAAGTCTCAACCTACCCTTAAATACTCTCCAAGCCACACTCGACCGTTGGCTCTTTCCTTGATAGTTTAGTCTTCCCTTTCTTGGACAGACTTTATAAGGCAAGTCTTTTTGACCGTTGAGGGTAGATAAGATCTCCTTAGATTCTATTCGCCCATACAATCAGAATCTGGGCTTCCATAAGTGCTCTATTCTTCATTGGAAGTTGCCCACTAATTGATCCTATCAATCAGATTAGTATAACAGAATCAACATAAGTAAGGTAAGTGAAATAGTCTACCGTTGGTGATCTTATCGTGTAGGTTCATCTTAAGTCCGATGGTCTTAAGTTCTGAGTCTGCCTGGATTTTTAGTCTGTTTCGTTCAGACTTAAAATCTCAGTCTGGTTTAGTCAGACTTAAAACTCGGTCTGGTATGGTCAGACTTAAATCTCAGTCTGGATGAGTCTTTCCGTCTGGTACGATCAAACTCTAAGACATCTTATGCTTTATCTTTTGCAACAAGCAGTCTTTAAAGCCTATGTCATTCTGTGTCCTTTTCCTTCAAGAGATTGATATATAAATATCATTCATAAAATGTTTTGTTAGCATCAAAACTAGGAGTTTTCTCAACATGTAGAAACATCTACCGAAGTTTCGTGTGGAAACAGCACTCTCTATAAGTTATAAATTATTTAAAGATTACTTAGTCGATTCTTCACACTCTATTCTTCACACTGTTCACTACTTTATGTTATAAAGTTTCAAGTGTCCTTAAACAATCAATTAATCCCCCTCTTAATTGCTTGTGCCTTATCCACTGATCAAGTAGTATCAGAGCCAAGTGCTCAAGAATCAAAGCGGTTCGTACTTCAGAGTGAAAGATCTAATGGATGGCAATATAGCAGCTTATTTTAACAAAGGACATTCTATTATTCGATCTCCTTGCTTGAAATAACTATGTTATTGGAAATCCTGGATGAAAGGGCTCATTTAATCCAGACACTAGGCATTATTAAAATGTAATCGATAGAGGAATATATTTTTCAACAAGAAGAAATGCAACTGTAGAAGCCGGCGACGCTAAAAAAGAATGAGAAGATTTACTCTAAAGTCAAAAGTTGTGCATATTTTCTGTCGTGCTTTATCTTATAACGAGTTTTATAGTGTTTTCTTACAGCTTGGCAAAGGAAATTTGAGATACGCTTGAATTTACCTCTGAAGGGACTAGCAAAATTACGATCGAGATGAATATCTCACTTGGAGATCATGAGATATTCATAATGAAATTTTATAAATATTGCTAAAAGGGAGTTCAAGTCCGAATTAGTCAACTTATTCACTTGAACCCACTTTCACTCAAAGGCTTAAACTAATGAGTTATAAATCAATTATGATATATTAATTACTTCACATCATATCAATTATCCATTGTGAGACTTTTCTAATATAATTCACACGTATATCTTAACAGCAATGATAGTTATAAATATTTTTATAACTCCCCCCTTACTCCTTAAAATTTAAGATTGTGAAATTGAAAGAAAGTACAAAGTAGAAGATTTGATCTCTTAATTTCTTTCACGAGCAAGATTGAATCGGGAGAATTCCATAGTAAGATTTTAAAGGAAGAAGCTCTTTAAGCGAATTGGCAAACGCAAAGCACATGTAGTTGTCAATTAAATAAATCAAGGGAAAATACCATAAAAAACTCCAAATTATGCCACTTTGGATAATTTTACCTTGAACTTTTTTTGTGCCATAAAAAATCCCAAACTATATCATTTGGAACAATTTTATCTTAAACTTTTTTTATGTCACCAAAAACCTCAACCTATGTCACTTGGGATAAATTTACCTTAAAATTTTTCTTGTGCCACAAAAAATCCTAAACTATATCACTTGAGACATATTTACCCCAAACTCTTTGGCTGAAGGGCATTTTTATTTTTTTATTTTTTTCCCTTTTTATTTTTTTCTTTCTCCTCTCTGCCCTCTACCATGGCCGACAGAGGGAAGCTAGTGAGGGTGGCCCTCACCGGCCGCAGAGTTGGGTGAGGGCAGCCCTCTCTGACGTGGGCGACCCTCACTCGACATCGAGGAGGGTTAGCCTCACTAGATCCAGTGAGAGTGGTCCTTGTTCGATTCAGGAGTATAGTTTAGGATTTTTAATGGTATTTTCTCTAAAATGAATGAGTAAAGCAAAAACTTCAAATTTAGGCTCAAAGTGCAATTGAATGTCATCGTACATTTATTTTGTGAAAAATAAATAATTTGAGAAATATTCTTGAAAATGATCTCTTAAATCACTTAAAATTGAATTAACAAAAAATATAGTTTTATAATGGACTGAAATCTTCAAGTATAAATTATTGTTATTAATAAAAATGTTATGCATTGAATTTTTTTTTAATTGTTATAAACAATAATTTCAGGAAAAAGAATCAAATCGTGTATTTTCCATGAAAAGAAGCCACCCCCAATATTTATGTTTGCATAATCAAAATGAATCCTACAACCTTTTGGCAGATGTTCCATCAAGTCCTCCTATACAAAATCAATAAAATTCTACACATGACAAACTCCTCATGGCACTGTCACTGTTTTTCATGAAATTTAACTGACAAAAGCTAGTAAATCGGACTTAAGATTGAATATTCGCTAAACTAATTGAATTTTTAATTAGCTAAATGAAGAGCTCTATATCCCTCTTCGGAGATGATTATCTCCAAAAAAATCCACGATCTTTTTTGTCGCATGCGCGATCGTGAAACACGTGAAGGATATCTGTCCGGCGCTCCACGTCCCGTCATATTCGTCTTTAATTCCATCAAATGAATGCTTGCCAGAAAATTCAGTTGGAAAATTCAATGGGATTGCGTTAGGTCTTAGGACAGCACTTAGCGTCAGCTCTTAGTTCAACTTTTTGGCGATATTATGTGCATCATGATAATTGCTAAATCAAAATTGTAACGTCTTGAAATTTGAGCTCTTTGAGAAAGAAATGATCGTTAATTTTGCTAATACATTGTTGGTTGATTTCACTCGGAACTGATTACTCCTGAGATACTAATCTTGAGGGAAAAGGCTAATAAAGACAGAACTCGTGCGACTAAAAAACTTGACCTAGAAAAACGACTCGACTGTGAAACTTGCATAAGGACGATCTTGTAGTCATGCAGGCCAATTTCAAGGACAACTAAAAGTCAACTCGCGGACATAAATAATGGGACAACAGGTGATTTTGTCTATTGTTATCGAACTGGCGAACGGTCCTATGTCAATCTTTGGTAATCGTATACTTTGAAATAAGAATCAATCCTTCGCAATTTTATGTAGTCAAGGACGTCCATGTGTCGAGAAGTCTTAAACGTGAATTGGCACAAATCGATTACACGTGAATCCTCGAAGCCGCCTATCAGTCTGAGTAGTACAAAAATGGCATTCGACAAAATTGATATGGCGTGAGTATTCAAGATTGGACTTTGGATTTTCGGGAACGTTTGGAATGGACTTTTAGACGATACTTCCTCAACAGTCGACAATGTCAGTTGAGCCGAGTTTTTGGGAAATGGATTTTCAGACCGGGGAAATGAGCCTATGAAGATGTGGGTCGAGCAAGAATAGTGTGGCCCTCACGCCCAAAGTGGGATAGCCACTGTGGTAGACCTGAGGCAAGCAAGTGAACCCATTGGACCAAATCGATCATTTACCCTCCCGAGCCCATTATCTAAACTTGAGCCGATTTGAGCCCAACAAATTCCCAAGCCCGTTCCTATTCATTTTCTAGCCTGTTTCTTAGACCCATCTTTTATTTTCAGCCCAAGGGCAGTTTGGGAAATGTGCAAGGTGGAAATGACCATTTTGCCCCTAGATATTTTGAAGAAAAGACAAAAGAAGAAAGAGAAGATGATGTCACTTGCTTGGGAGTTGGACAAGGCATTCAATGCCCTTAATGAGGCTGAATTGCAGCCCTCAATGCACTCTCTTTCCTCCTCTTTAGCCCTCACAAATCGCATACTCTCTCCCCTTGTTTTCCCTTCCTTCTTGCAATTGTAGCTTCTGACCTTCCATCGAAAATCGAGTTGTTCATGGCCTTCCCGTGTGAATCTTGGCCCATGCCATCCACCGTTATGTTCAAGAGACAAAATCCATTTAGATTGCATTGGCCATTCGTTGTACAGAGTCATCGGCCATCCCATACGGCGGCCGGAAGTCACTGCTCGCCGAACCACCTATTGTAGCGACCAGTCTACCTAGTTCCACCTTTTCTTCTGTTTTCCTTCATTTCCAACCAAACCACCGTCCATACCAGCCACTAGCAGTTGTCCCTCGACCCCCTGGTGCTGTTGCTCGCCGGAGCTCTGACTAGCCCATTTTCCTCCGGTCGGCCACTTTCCTCCTATGCAATCAGTTTTTCCAACTTGCAGTGGGGATTCCGAGTTTGTTGCTGCTATGTTGAGACCCCGATTGCCTTGGATCATCGTGAGTGAGGTCCCCAGGTGTTGGGTTCGTCGCCGTCGCCACGTTCGGGTCGTCAGCCCGCTTAACGAGTGAGTTTAGCCTCTAATCCTTAGTTAGTGGCTAAACTTGCTTAGGGTTAGGTTAATTAGTGTTAATGGCTATTTAGGAAATTTAATTAAGTGTATTAGTCCTAAGATAGGTGGTTAGATAAATGGTTAAGATTATCTTAGCTTAATCTTGCTCATTTATGCTTAATTGTGCTTATTAGCGGATTATGTGATAATTAAACATGTTTAGCTTAATTGATTGATTAATTGTGTTTAATCAATGTTTTGTTTAATTTCTAAATTGAATTCTGGAAATTACTGTTCACGGCACTGTTCATCCGGTAGTAAAATTGTGCATAATTTCATGTGTCTTGATTATATGAAGTGAATTGGATGTGTCGTGACATGAACATCCACATGAATCATGTGATTTTCATAAAAAAAAAGGGAAAAATGGTTTGTCCGAGGGACATTGAAAATGGACCACTTTTATGAAAAATGTGGGAAAAATGGTTTGTTTGAGGGACACCAGAAATGGACCGCTTTATAAGAAAGGATTTGAGGTTTTATATGCAAGCATGTGTGCATTGGCTAATGCTCAAAGATAATAAGTGGGTTGTGATGGTATGCTTGCGCGATCACTAAGTTGAACCTGATTTATCGGAGATTATGGAGAGGGAGGGCACGAAAAGGCACAGTTGTGTCTTTACAAAGGAAGGGCACCGTAGTGCCTCGGCCTGCACGGAAGGGCACGATTGCGCCTCTGCGGAGGAAAGGCGCCGTAGTGCTATAGCAAGGGCATAGAAGAGAACGATTGCACCTCTGCAGAGGAAGTGCACCATAGCGCCGGAGCACCGTCGAGCCGTAGCACCTTTGCCCAAGTTGTAGCCCGAGGGATAGTAATAATTGGAACATGTGTGGATGCAAGAGCGCATGAGAGACATGGTATCATCGATTCCGATTATGCATGAGCTGGTCACATTGTTTATGACATGCGTGTGTGAATTAATAACGTGCAGGGTGTGGCAATGGCCAAGTAATATCACTTGTGACGCAACTTGCATGTGATTGATGAACTACATCATCTAACGGCTATGTGCATTGTGTGTATTGTGTTGAAATATAATGTGTAGGTATGGCATACCAAGTAAGGTTGCATGCGAACCGACTTTTGGATTGTTGGTTGACCTTGTCTGTTGTGTAATTGCTAACCGCTGGTTGTTTGTGTTTGGGTTGTGTGAGGGCTAGTTCTAGAGAGATATCCCGGGTTGAATTGGTGTACTAATCGGGGCTTACCTGGCCATTGTCACACCCTGGTTGATTAATTAAATCTATCAATTAATAACGTGCAGGGTGCACCATTCTAGGGGAAGAACTCGCAGATTTTATCTCACTGGTTATTGTATAACCACTTTCAAGCCCCTAGAATGGTGCACCCGTAGTGGAGAATCCTACCCCCACTCCACTAGTGATTGACTCGACGGAGCCGAGTCCGATGGGTCCGAGTGGCAGTGGTGCTAAACCCGAGGATTCATATTGTATAGTTGGATTAGCTTTAGTTTCCTTTTGAACTAGCTCAGAGGATAGATCGGCCCCTTTGTTGGGCTTGTATCGAGAAATGATCCTCCATTGGTTAATCTAGTAAATTGTATAAATGAGCAGTTAAGGTTTCTGCTGTCATCCCTCTATCCCTGTTTGATTTTTTGATTGTCTGTTTGGACTAGGGATGGTTCGTCTTCTGCTTGCGCATAATGAAAGATTAAAATGAATGGTCGTCGACAAGTCTTAGGACATCACTTTTAATTGACCATGGTAAGGGGTTGTTACGTGCTCAGGGTTCGGGGCCTGACAAAAATGGTTTTCCTTGAATAAATGTTTTCATGCATATTTAGGACATGTAGATTGCATCATTATCTGATTGTTATAGTTAGGGATAATCGGTTCCCGGTCCAGTTCGATTCCATCCAAGAACCAGGGATTAGACCAGGATGATCGATTCCCAATTTTTGAGACCATAGACCAAATCAACTAGTCTTGGAACTAGGGACCAACTGGTCCAGTCTAGTCCGGTCCAATCCAATAAACCAAATCACTTGTTATCATTATATTGAATATATATATATATATATTTATATGTCCATATAGGCTTCTAAAAATATACATTCCCTAATTTAAACACGTGTTATTAGGGGGGCAAAAAAATTAAAAAAGAGAACCCAAAATTAACAAAAGTTCAATTCACGCTTTTGCCTTGATTTCACTCAAGTTAAGATTAGTAAGAGAAAGGGAAGGAGAATTTTGAAAGTAAAATAATGGTAGAATTTAGAGGGTTGTTCAGAAATTAAATAAAAATTAAATAAAAATAATTGGTCTAGTCCTATTAGTCCAGCCGGTCCGATTTCCACCTTGGAACTGGGAACCAAACTGACCGGCCACTAGTTCCAAAAATGGGAGCCGGGGACCAGACCAATTCCCTTAGGACCGCCCAAAATCTGTCGGTCCAATCCAGTCCCAAGGAAATGACCCATAAAGAGCAATCAGGTTTCATCACGGCACAAGATAGGGATTTTCCACAAAGGTAGGGACTCTCGTACCATCAACATTCAGCTTTTCCACAATCTCGATAGACGAAAAGCCACTCATGTCCCCACCTTAGATTTGTTTAACGAAAAAATAAATAATTTAAAAAATATTTTTAAAAAAATGATTATTAATATCATTTAAAATAATTAGTCAAATTTTTTATTATGAATAATAAATTCTGTCTAAATAATTTCAGAAATGATTAAAATAATACAAGTGATTATTTTTATATTTCTGAATCATTATATTTACAAAACAAGTGCACCTTAATTTTCAGAGCATGAGAAAGGAATTATAAACATTGACTCAAGCGTCAACGTCAAGTTCTTGCTTCTTCTGATTTTGCCTCTTTAAAAAGCCATGCGCTCTCACTCACGAGACATGCCCTTCTAATTCCCCACAAGTCATGGGGCACCGTTATTCCATTAGGGAGTTTTTCATTACCTTGTTCATGCACAAAGGGAAAGATGAGCACAAGAAGTTCCGCAACTACTACCTCGTGGTGGCCACCCTGATTGCTGCTGTGACTTTCCAAGCCGGTGTAAATCCCCCCGGCGGGGTTTGGCAGGAGAACTTGGACGTAAATGGCACGAATCTGCATGAGGCAGGGCGGGCCATTTACTCCTCGGACCAGACGGCCTTCTATGTGTTCCTAGCGTTCAACACGCTTGCCTTCTCCTCGTCGATGCTTCTCATAATCTGCCTCACTTGGGGCTTTCCTTTCTTCCTTGAGGTGGTCGTTGCGATGATCTCCATGGGGATAACTTATGGGGCCTCAATCTTCGCGATCACACCGAGTGACATGGAGTCCCAGTCCTTGTTATCCATTGCAGCCGTTCCAGCTATCGTGAGGGGTACCATCCTGATTTGCAAGTATGTCCATGGGAAAATCTCAGAAGAAGAAAATAGTAAGGACCATGGGTAGTTAATAGTGATGCATCTTGGTTTTGAGTGGACTGTCTCTCAATACTGGTGTGTTTTCTGTTAGCATGTGGAAAATGTCAGGAGAATATAGTAAGAACCTTGGGTGGTTAAAAGTGATGCGTTGTGGTTTTGAGTGGACTGGCTCTCAGTACTAGTGTGTTTTCTGTTAGCATTGTCAATTAGCTAAAGAGAGGGAGAAAGGCACGATGTTGCAGTTGTAAAAACCGCAATTGACTTTGGGTGTGATGGTCTGCGGAGTAGAATAAGCATGTTACATTGGTGAAGCTCTTTCTCTCGATGTAAATTTTAAATCTAGTTTGCACTTTATGATATATAAATCTGTCTTTATGTAACCGTTCGTTTATTGCTGTCTTTCTATTACAATTTACAAAACAGAATATTAATCACAGCAACAAATGACAGCGAGGGAGGAAGAAGAGAGGTCTTGTTAATTTGAGGTTAAATGAACATCATCATTTCGCCTATGTCCAAGAGAAGAATTGTGACGTCTCAAAAATTTCACTTCTTTCAATTGGGGTGTCTCAAAGAGAGGAAGAAAGGCGTGATGTTGCGTTCTTGTATAGAATGAGAGAGGCCAGATCGAGTAATTCACAAGTAAACCTCACTCTTGTACGGTCATTGTTTTATGTTGTCACTCAAATTATTCCTTTTGAGAACATGACCCAATTGGAGCAGGTGGAGCTATTACAATAGTTCCAAATTGACTTGAAACCCATCTTTAATTATACAGTTAATACCACGAAAAATCTCATATTGTACATTTATAATAAATTTATCACAAATTAATTTTTTTTAACCACCAAAAATCCCAAACTAGTACAATTGTGATAAATTTACCCTCAATAAAGTTTTGTTAAATTTTACAATCAAATTGCTTAGTTGGATAATACATAGTGTTTACAAGTATATTAATTGGGATTTTATCCTCCGTTTGTTATAGATTTAATAGTTTATGGTTTTTTATGGTATTAATTTAATATAATAGAAACTAATGAGGGTTAAATTTGTTGCAAATATATCAATTTGGGCTATTTTGTGATCAAAATATCAGTTTAAGATAAATTTATCGTAGGTGTATCAATTTAAGATTTTTTAGTCAAAAATTAATTTGAGATAAATTTGTCACAAATGTATAAGTTTGGGATTTTTTATGGTATTAATCCTTAATTATACGAAAGTAATTAATTATGAAATAAAGTAACTCCTGCACTCATGGTTATAAAAAAACTGAGTGAAATGAGTATGATTTCAAATTTGGCATAAAGTTTCCTACACAGAGGCATTTTGGTCCGATGCCACCTAATAATAGAATATCCTAATCTTTCAAAGTAAGGGATAAAAGTGAAATTAGAGTGAAAATGAAAGGAGGGAGTAGTTCACTTTCTGTATGGGTTTAATAATTGTACAATTATTCATGAACCCAGATTTATGCCAGGAAAATCCCCAACCTCCAGAATCTCCCAAAGAAAAGGACAAATAAGATCAATTAGGTTTCATCAGGACACATGATTCCCATTCACAGGCCTGGCCACAAAGGTCGGGACCCTTGTGCAATCAGCATTCAGCTTTTTGGCAATCTCGATAAATGAAAAGCCACTCATTTCCTACTAGATGGCAGAGGCGCCTTGGATTGTTCCGGGTGCCTAGACAAGGAGAAAGAAATTATAAACATTGACTCGTGCGTCAACATCTACTTCTTGGTCTTGCTCCTTCCGATTTTGCCTCTTCGAAAGAGATTCGCTCACTCGGGAGATGTACCCCTTCTAGTCCCACGCAAATCATGGGGCACGATTATTCCATAAGGGAGTTATTTGTGACCTTGTTTCACCACAGAGAAAGATGACCCCGACAAGGTCCGCAACTACCACCTCGTGGTGGCCACCCTGGTTGCCGCCATGACTTTCCAAGCCGGAGTGAATCCCCTTGGCGGTGTCTCGCAGGACAACTTGAAGCCACATGACCCAGAGCATGAGGCCGGGCGGGCCATTTACCCCTAGGACCAGACGGCCTTCTACGTGTTCCAATCATTCAACACGCTCGCCTTCTCCTCATTGATTTCTTGAACCAACATGGACTTGGAGTAGGATTTCTTGAACTTGGTCAATATGGTCAATAAAGGAAATATTCAGAAATTTCTGCACTCACGTCGGAGATAAAGACAAAATTGGAGAGTCCAATCTTGGACTTTGTTGACCGAATCCCTGTGGTTTGGTTACCTTGTGCAGGGCGTCTGGCTGTCCTTGACCGCATATATATTGGCTCGTGGATTGCATTGAGCGGTGCCGTTGTTGATAAGAAGGGCAGGGGACTTCGTTGCGTACTTAGTCTTGAAGCGCCGTTCCCGTACGAATGCTTGGTAGCCGGAGACGTGCAGAAGCAATCCGTGAATTACACTCAAGTCATTGTTCAAGACATAAAATCTTGCGATATGATTTGTGTTCCGATTTCTTTGCAAGATTAAGAGATTATTTCGCAGGAATTTATGGGGCTAAGCACTACATTTGTTATTGATTGTAATTGAGGCGTGAAAAACACTAAGAGTGTTTGAATAATTTGAGTATGTAATTTCCGCTGTATCATTTGTTCTATAGTGGAATTCGTTACTGCTCTCCCCACGGACGTAGGTCTCTACGACCAAATCACGCAAATCTGGTATCTGATTTTATTTTTTTATTTTGTCTAATTTTTATTATTCAATCACTCACCCTTTTCGCAACATAATGATTGCTATCTTTCAATTACAATTTATGAAAAAGAAATATTAATCCCAATAGCAAATGACAGTGAGGGAGGAAGGAGGGAGGTGTTGGAAAAAAAGTCAGTGGAAGAAATGACTTACCTCTTTCAATGCGCCATAAAGAAATTACCTCAAGAATGTACGTTGAATCCCGAACGAACGATGGATGATACGACCTCACGTTGGTCCGAATACAATCACGAGGAAAGTATTCACATTCCATAGCGTTAATGCCAATTATTTCTCAAAATAGATAATGGAACCCTTGAGTGTTTTTCTTCTAATTGAGAGGATTTTGTTTCTCTCAATTGCGTTCGTAGGCGGTTATTTTTCTGAAGTTATCCTTTTATACTTATCTTGAAAAATAACCGCTCATACCCCTTCAAAGGGTACCTCTCTAAAACACACTATAATAAACAATAGGTATCTCATGGACATACCCCATCATGGACGTGCCAAAATATAACATCTCCCATTTGGATATGATGGGTTTAGTAATGCTCTATTAAGGATATAAGGCATTCAACATTCATCTACTTTAAAAATGATTCATACTGGCAAGAAAACCATGCGATTAGTGAGTACACCTACACTTGGGAGCTCTAATTATGCACCTGTTAGGGATAACATAATAGCTACAACTCCAAAAAGAAGATAAACAATTGATGTCTCACGGTGCCCCAGACATATTTTGCTACATCAATGTATTTACAATTATATCTGAAGGTTATACTTGAATATTCTCAAAACACCATGTATTTATAATTATATCTAAAATCACAAAAAAAGCGATATAATTGGTCGACTAGTAAATACATGTGATAGATGTAAAACAATAATAGTCTTCCTTCGCACTCATGTCTCTCTCCATTCCAGAGTAATTGTTTTCCTAAATATGTCCTATAAAGCCATATCTTTTTATGACCGTCACTAACATGCTAAAGTAGCAACATTGATCCATCACTTCGAGAACATAGTCAAAAGTAACATAGGGCACTAAATGAGGTAAGTTATAAATTACCTCAAGGACTCACACGATGAGTAAGTAGGGATAAATTTTACTCATCTCCTTTATCAGTCGTAATAAAGCACATGTTGTATGAATTACATGCTATAGTGGATTTCTCTTTCTATAAAAGCATATGTCATTTGTTAAACATATCCACTATATGGATCTTAGCCTAAACATAGTCACATGCTTTTTACATACTTATGTTTAGCTCGAGTGCTATATTAACTCGCTTTCTACAACACCTAATTAAGTACTCGCATCTAGCTTCCTTTAGGCATACATGATTGTGGGGCTATTATATTCGGTCTCATTATTCACAAATTACAAGCCTCATTCAAGGCGACATAAAATGATATTATGTATTAAACTTGCTCTTCTAACATTGATAATACATAACGTCTCATCTCAACATGCTAATTGTAGCACTTGAGGTGATTGCTCGTGTGAGTGAACCAATCAATGCCTATTGACATACCTTTCAACGATATATGTGTGTATGTGCTAGTCATTGAAAGAAAACAAACAAGTACAATACATAAATCCACATAGACATAACCTAATGATCTTTAACAATATTACATATCACATTCTACGTAACCCTAAAGACATCCTATGGGTCAAAAACACATCTCTAGGAACAGTTTTCATGAATGGATCAGCAACCATCTTGTTGGTTGAAACATATTGTATAACCACTTCCTTCTGCGCTATTATATCTCTAATGAAGTTATTCTTTATGTCAATGTGCTTTGTTCTACCATGCTACTTAGGATCTTTCACATAGGCAATGGATGATTAACTATCACAATGAACTGTCACTAGTCTTGTAGCCTTAGTGACAATGGCTAAATTTTCCAAGAAACATTTTAGCCATACTGCTTCTTACACTAGGGCAGAACATGCAATAAATTCCCCTTCCATCGTAGATAAAGCTATGCATGTCTGTTTCTTGCTATTCCAAGAAATTCCACATTCATTAAGCAAGAACACATAGCCAAATGTTGACTTATGCTCATTAAGGTCTCCTCCCCAATCAACATCAGAGTAGCCTAATAAGCACAATTCATTCCCTTGATAAAAAAATCGATAGTCCATGGTGCTTTTCAAGTATCTCAGGATCCTCTTAACTTCTTTCCAATGTGCTTGACTAAGATTTGATTGATATCGGCTCACTAACCTTACAGTATGACATATGTCGGGTCAAGTACACATCATAGCATACATCAAACTTCTGACCACACTTGCATAAGGAACAATTTCCATTCTTTTCTTTTCCTCTGGAGTCTTAGGACACATTTTAATACTTAGGCCTTCACCTTGCATGATAGGGGTATCGATGGGATTACAATGCTGCATATTGAAGCATTCAAGAATCTTCATTATATAAAATTCTTATGATATAGCAATGAGTTTCTTTGATCAATCTTTTTCAATCTTAACTCTCAATATATAAGCAGCTTCTCCCATGTCTCTCATTTCAAAATTGGATGACAACCATTCTTTTATGGTTATAACCAAACCCTTGTCATTCCCGGCCAACAGAATATCGTCCACATAAAGTGATAAAATTACAAATTTATCCTCGGACCGTTTCACATACACATAGTGATCTTCTTCGATCATCATGAACCCAAAAGAAATAATGTCTCGATAAAAACGAAGATACCACCATCTAGATGATTGCTTAAGGCCATATATTGAGCAATTAAGCTTGCAAACTTTTCGCTCTTGACCTTCAACCACGAAACCTGTCGATTGTTTCATATAGATTTTTTCATCTAGTTCTCCATTGAGAAATGCTGTCTTTACATCCATTTGATGTAATTATAGGTCCAAATGTGCGACAATGGCTAGTATAAAGCATATATAGGCAAACCTTACAACTAGTGAAAATGTTTCCTCATAATCTATATTCTCTTGTTGAGTATAACCTTTCACCACAAGGCGAGCCTTGTACTTTTCAATGGATCCATTCGCCCTTCGCTTAATTTTAGAAACCCATTTATTTCCAATAACTTTGCGATCAGATAGCAAATCAACCAAGTCCAGACATGATTTGTCCTCATAGACTCCATTTCGTCTTCCAAAGCTTTTCTCTATTCTTCCTTATTAAGGGATGAGAGAGCCTCTTGAACTGTCTTGGGCTCAGCATCATCTTGTGGAGCAATCATAAATGCTTCCCCTTCAATCTCAAAACGACAATGGGGAATACTTTTACAATTACTTTTGCGTAACTAAACTTCTCGTGAATTCAATTCGCTAGGCGGTATAACACTCCCACTAGGCCTTGTATGTTGAGATAAATTTTCATTTCCCTCGACAACATTAGTGGGTGTGTAATTAGGATCTTCCAATTCATATAATTGGAAATCCTTATTAATCTCACCTCTACTAGGAAAATTGTTCTCCAAGACCGTGACATCTCGTGAATCAATTTCAGTCACACTTCTATCAGCTTGTTCACCTATGAACACATACCCTTTGGAGTGTTCAGAGTACCTAATAAAGATACATTTCTTCCCTCTTGGGCCTAATTTTCCATAATTATGGGAAGAATCATGAACATATGCTGTACACCCCGAAGGTCATAGATTACTTAAGTCTGGTTTTCTATCAGTCCACAATTCATAAGAGGTGGAAGTGACTGAATTAGAGGGCACACGGTTAAGTATATATGCAGTAGTCAATAACGCATCTCCCTAATATAAGATAGGTAAATTTGTTGCGCCATCATAGACCTAACCATTTCTAATAGGGTTCTGTCACGACCTCCCCGAAGAGTACACCTAGGGTTTGACTAATGGATTACTAAGCCTAAACTTAGTTCGGGCTCTCCCAAGCCCATACCAATTCGCGACTTAGAGTTTAAGTTTTTTTTAACATGCCAATGATTTTTACTTAGGAGTCGCCACTAATCTATTTTTTGGTGGGTCGATTAGAAACCCAAGTAAAGTAACAGGAGAATTACTTTACTCCTACGAACCAGAGACTATGGGATCGGGGACTTGATTACATTAGATTTCTCTAATGCTCTTCCGGTACCTTTTCTCTTTTATTTAAAAAAAATGATTTGCAGGCAGTTTGGATTGATTTTAATTTACTCCCTAACATGCAATGTGATTATGCAAGTGCGCAACCATTATTTAACACTCAATAAAACAAAGCAATAAAAAAATTGCATGGAAAAGGAGGAAGTTACTTACCTTGAAGCTACGAAAGCATCTGCGATGTTAGCTTAAAAATTACATCAATGATTCTAGATATAATTTCTAATTAACACGCACTCATTCAAATATTTTTTAAGGTTTTCACTTATTTAATGAAGCCTAAAACTATGTGCAATGCATGTAATGACATACGAAAGTGTCTAACTATAATTGCATGCAATGTGCAACCTAATATGCAAACTATATGTCACGCGACATTAATCTAATGCTAGAAAATATTTAATGCAACTACCCTAGTATGTCACGCATTCAGATGACCTTAAACATGCAATGACTAGATGACATACGGAAGATTACCTAATTCTACATGACATGAGCATGGCAATTTTTATGTTTTCTTTTTTTATAATCAAAATTCGAAATAAATAAAAAAACCTATATGTAAACATGGAACCTATCACCTATATGTAAACATGGCAACTATCCTAAAAGAAAATATTCTAATAAGAATCACATCTAACGCAACTATATTTTTTTGGGTTTTCTTTAATAAGGTAAATCAATTCAAGCAAAGGCATATCAACACATAATGCAACCGAACCATATAAAGCATACAATTTTCCCCGACCCTAGATAAAAAATCAAAACAATCAAAAACCTGATCCGACGTCTCGCGGCTCAATATTTTTGATTATTGAGATTTTTAACACGTCACAACGACCTCACTTAATCGAAATTCAATCTAGCATGCAATACTTCAAACGAGGAAACAAAATATTCAAGAATTAATTTAGATAGGAACTTCATCTACCTTGTATGTTCTTTCCAAGTTCAGATCGGTGATGGATTGCAGGAATCGCAATCGACAACGCTTCAAGGCGGATGGTGAGGGTGTGACGGTAGCAGATCGTCGCAGGCGGTTCGGACACGGTGGAAATAGCACGCGGGTCTCAGGAGGAGGGCAGTGCGCCAGGGATGGTGCAGCTTCAGTTGGCAATGACAGGAATTATCGGCGCTCCGCACGGCTACTTAGCCGCTATGTGGGTTCGGCGAAGCTATACGTGTCTACGCTCGAGAGGAAAAGTGCGTAGTTCTCAGTGAAGCCCTCAAGGGTGCTCGCCGATGTGCAGAACGTTGGTTTCAGAGAAGTCCTCCAAGTGCTCGACGTCCCCAAGGCCTTGAAGACCTTCCCCTTTTATTTTCTTCTCCTGGACGTGGAACGGCGGGGCCTGGTGACCTGCAGGTAAAAGATTAAAGAAAACTTCTCTCTCTATTGGGGGCCATCTTTCTCTTTGTATCTTCAGTGGATGTCACGCACGTCGAAGACCAGATTTTGAGACTCGCCAGCACTGGATTTTTTGAGTTTTAGCAAGGTCTGGTGCCTCGTTGGTGCTAGTTGACGTCAGGATTTCGACAGAAAACTTGTCGAGAAGTAGCAGCACGAGTAGAGATCATAGCAGCATTGTTCAGCAGCGAGAGGCGTCGGCTAAAGAACGCCGTGGCCGTGACGAATTCTCGGCGAAGCTCTGTAACATCCTGAAAATTGATGCATTTTAGCCCGATTTTTAATCCGATTTTGGGAACCGATTTCTCCGTGGTATCAGGACTAAATACTTAGACGTCACCTCATTTATTTTGGGATTTTCCGTTGGACACGGAAGCGTCGGAAAAAGGAAAAATTGGACCGGGTTTCGGGCCCGCGGATGGGCCGGCCCAAGACCGGCGGCCCAATGGGCCTTGCACCCATTCAGCCCAGCCCAAGAGGGGCCCAAGTTGGCCCAAGTTCCCCTCCATTTCCAGCCCATGGGCTTCTCTCTTAGGCCTCTTGCTTTTGTGCCCAAGTGGGTATTGTTTTTGCTTGTTTTTGCTTTGTTTTGATTGGTTCTTCAACAAGTGGCTTGCCCACTTGCCTTGGCCTTATCCTAGTCTCCAGCAGCTCCTTTTCTCTCCTCTTTCTCCCCCAAAATTCGTGCACCAGCCCAGCCACCCTCTCTCTCCCTTTTTCTCTTCCTTTTCTCTTCCATTTCTGCTGTTTCTTGCTGTCCTTACTGTTTTCCAGCCGGAAAACTGCGTTGCCGCCGCCACCACCACCCAAAGTGTAGTCCTGGAAGTTAGGAAGCCAGCCGCACACCCCCGGTCACCCCTGGTCTCCCCGAACCCCCCGTTTCGGCCTTTTCCGCACTGTTGGTCAGTTCCGCGTGAACAGTAACCAGCAGTGTTTTTGGCCCGTTTCGGCCATCGTTTGTCATCCGTTGCCATCCCCGAGCTTACCCCTCATAGCCCTCGTTCCCCTCTACGCGCCAGTGTCGCCGGATTTCCGATCCAAGTAAGTTAACTTCCTAATCCTTGTTTAGGGGTTAATCTTGCTTAGGGGTTAATTAGTTTAATTTTTGTGCTTGGTTAATTATGGGTTAGTTTGTTAATGGTGGCTGAGTTAATTAAGGCTGACTAGGGTTAATTAATTGACCATAGTTAGTATTAAAGTAACTAAGGTTAATTAATTAAAGTAACTAGGGTTAGTTTCTAAAGTAACTATGGTTAATTATTAATCATGGTTGAGTTAATTAACCCTAGTTAGGTTAAATTTAGTAACCATGGTTAAGTTTAATATTATTTTATTAATTTCGGATTAGTTACTGTTCACGATTACTGTTCACGGCACTGTTCATACAGAAATAAATTTTGGTTTCAAATTGATATGTTATTGGTTGTTATCCTTTCTTGAAGTGCCGATTGTTAATTATATGCGTGAATGATGATGAAATGCACGATCGAAGATCGAGTGGAAGTGAACGTGTTTGATTTATTGAGTTAGTCCCGAGAATTTGGGAATGTACGTGATTGTTGATTGGTGGAATTTGGAATTTTGGAATTGTGGAGTGATACCGTATGACATATTACGTGAATTATCTGAAATGGCATGTCGCATGAGCATGAGTGCATGAGTGATGTTGCATTCACGACAGAGCAAAGAAAAGAATGGATTGTTTGATGATGTGTTGCATGGTCACATTAAGATGAGAGCCCGGCGCTGCCGGTAGACCGCCAACCCTTGGGGTTGTACCGTGGCCTTTTGGTCGTCCTGACTTCGGTCGGTTGCCTGACAGTGGTCAGTTGCAGGGCTGGGGCAGTGAGTGGGCCCCATGCTCCATAGGGAATGCCGTCGATGGGAGAGAGCCCGTGACGTCGCCGTGCCTCATGGGGGAGGACGATACTTGGTCTTTGACTGGTAGACCGCCAACCATAAGGTTGTGCCGGGGCCCTAGTGGTCGTAATAATCGAAGCATATGTGTAGATGTGAGGAACGAGAAAGTTGTGTGAGATGCTCTGATTATTCGCATGCTCTTAATGTTGTGATGGATTAAACTGTCTTTTGTGGTTATTTCTCTGAGGTGGTATTGCACTGATTGCTGTATTAGGTTGTATGTTAAACTCCCGAGGCGAGCAAAGTTCCTAACCGGGGCTTAGGACTATAACTTGCTGAGTTTATCTCAACCCATCGTGGTTAACATTTTCAGGCCCTAGATGATGCAGTACCGAGGATCGAAGAGAGCGATCCCTCTGAGGCCAGTGAGTAGACACTTGTACAGTGTTAGGTTAGCTAGGCCGGTTCCTTTTTGAGTAAGCCTTAGCTTGTCGCCTGTAGTAAGGTGTGTATGTATTTGCTGGTGTGCCGGCTAACCTTCAGTTATATAAAATGGTGTTTGTCTTTCCTCTGCTGCTGTTGTTGCTATCCCTGTTATTTGGTTTGGGAGTTGTTCGTTTCCGCATGTGCTTAATTACAAGATAAAATGAATTGGTCGACGACAATACCTGGGACGTCGTATTTTAAGACCTCAATTGAAATGGGGTTGCCGCGAGCTCGAGAGTCGGGGCGTGACAAGCTCCCTCTCTTCTCTTAATTCTCACGTGTATCTCTCTCGAATATGCTCTATATTTTTTCTGTCTCTCTCTTTTCAGTGTGTGTGGCCCCCTTTTTATAGGTGAGAGGACTATGTTGTTTAAGGAAAGATGATAAATCTGCACGTTACCTATTTAGCTCTTGTATCCCACGTACAATATTTTTCTAATATTTCATCTGACGTTTTCCTTGAATATTGAAAGAATAATGAGAATATTCTCGGGAACATTCTCATATGCCCGGGAATATTCTCATATTCCAACTCGCCACCCCTTAACGGGAATATTTCATCCGACACATTCCCTAAATATTGAAAGAATAATGCGAATATTCTCGGGAACATTCTCATATTCCCGGGAATATTCTCATATTCCAACTGTCACTCCTTAACGGGCCTAGCCAAATTCTTTTCCCTTGTGGGCTTAGTCCAACTTATTAAATTAAAGCTTAGAACCATCAATTGAAGCCCTACCACATGTCCAATGCAAATGCAATAATAAATGCTCCTAAAACTATATGCTATGCAATTTAATCCTAATATTTTTTTGTTTAGGGGTTAAAATTAATCCCTAAATTTTGTGCATTAAATTACGAATGATCAATCAAAATTTAGGTGTCAACAGCTGCCCCTCTTTGAAGGTGAACTCGCAGAGGTTGCATTCAAAGATAAATTAAGACCTAAATTTTGACCATGCATATGCAATATAATGTCATTTTTTGTGGGAAAATAAATCCCATTTTAAAATGCAATATGATATGATGCATGGAAAAGCTAATGCAAAGTATGAAAAGGAAAAAAAAAAGAAAAAGAAAAAAAAAAGCGTACCTATAGTTACTTACCAATCAATACGGTAGAGTATCTTGAGGTACGGGATGAATTTTTTTTACTCCACAAGCATCTGGTGTTCATTCCAAATTTCTTGAAGAGTCTAATGTTTATCGAATTGCCTAGATCCAGATTGAGGCAACCGAATCAACAGACGCTCAATGTTAGGTGAGACGACCATTGGCTTCAAGCTACCATCCTCTATTGCTTTATGCATTAAGCACATTAGCACATTAGCTATAAGTATGAATAGATATGAGGATAGTGGGCCTCCTTGTCTAATCCCTCATGATGGTTGGAAGAGTTCCCCGTTAACTTTTACACTAAAAGATATGGTAGAAACACATTGCATAGTCAACTCAACACACTTTTCGCAAAACCCTATCTTCAGCATATAGGCTCTCAAGAAGTCCCATTCAACCCTGTCATTTGCCTTTTCCATATCCAATTTGAGGATAGCTTGAAACTTCTTCTTTCTATTTTTGATTCGCATCTAATGCAATACTTATTGGACAATGAATATATTATCTTGGATTTGCCTATCTTTGACAAAGGCACTCTATTCAGTAGCTATTAACTCCGTAAGCCAAATTTTGAATCTATTAGCCATCACCTTTGAAATAATTTTATAGCTAAAATTGCATAGGCTTATAGGTTTGAATTGGCTAATATTTTCAGGGTTTTTAATCTTCAATGAGAACAATTTGTGCTCTGTTGAGAAAAGGGTCAAGGGTACCTATTTTGAAAAAATCTTGAACAAGCCAAAGCAAATCCATCTTGATTTTCTCCCAAAAATGTTAATAGATTGACCATTCAACCCATCAGGTCTTACAGCCTTTTGTGCCCCCCGCTGAAAAACAGCTTCTTTGACTTCTTCCAGGGTAATTGCTGCTGTCAACTGGTCGTTAATTTCTTTCCAAACTAGGCTCGAACATTGTTCAAGAATAGGTTGAAATTTCCTTGGGCCAACAGATTCATAGAGGGTTGGATAAAAGACCCCTATATGTTTCTTGAGGAATTTAGGCTCCCTGCATGAGGACTCATCGTCAAATTTCAGCATGGTAATTCTATTACATTGTCTCCTTTGCACCATTGTTGTGTGAAAGTATTTTGTATTTTGGTCACCCCATGGGAGCCAATCTAATCGAGATCTCAACCCCTAGTACATCTCTTCCTGTCTGCAAAGCTTGTCAGTTTGATCTACAACGTGTTGAGTTTCCTCCCTATTTCATTTGCGTGCTCTTTGTTGGTAATCTCAGTTAACTTCCTTTTCAACTCCTCGATTTGGTGTCAAGCATTTGAGAATTTTCCTTCAATCTAAAAAACGAGCTCTTTTGATATGGCTTGGACTTTCTTTGAGAAAATGTCCGTAACCTCCTGTATCTCCTACCATGTTCTTTTTACAACGTTCCCACATTCTTGATCCTCTAACCAGAAAGTTTCAAATTTAAACACTTTCTTTCTTTTCTTGTGTTGCGGATGCAAATATAGGATAAGCGGGCTATGATCTAAGCTTATGGCTAGTAATGCTAAAACTTCTGTGTTTAGGAACGCCACTCTCCAATTCATAGTACATAGTACCCTGTCTAATCTTTTTTTGACCAAGGCCTCCTCTTCTCTATTGTTTGTCTATGTGTATGCGCATCCTTTGCTTTTTACATCCATTAGGGGACAATCATTTAAAAGTTCTCTAAAAGCCACAATTTTGTAATGGTTTGCCTCTCTCCTTCCTACCTTCTCCCAATTTTACAAAATTTCGTTGAAGTCACCCATACAAATCCAAGGGAGAAAATTGTTTTCTTTAAGACCCCGTAATTCTTGCCATAGACGAAGCCTCTCTCTATAATTCGTGAAGGTGTGAAGGAAAGTAATCCTCATTTGCATTCCGCTTACTGGGTCTTTGCATTCCAAATCTATGAACTCTTTGGACCGTTTAGATATACATCTTCACTCCACATAATTACTAATCCCCCTGCAATGCCTTCCGGTTGCTGGATATATAAGTTCGGGAACTTGAGACAACGTCTAACTCTATCCACCAGCACCTCCTTATTCTTTGTTTCCATTAAAAACACTACGCTGGGCCTTTCAGAAGCCACTAAGGCTTGTAGCTCTTGGAATGTCAAAGGGTTGCCCAACCC
The DNA here is from genome assembly GCA_014858505.1 of Corymbia citriodora subsp. variegata. Classification (NCBI taxonomy): domain Eukaryota; kingdom Viridiplantae; phylum Streptophyta; class Magnoliopsida; order Myrtales; family Myrtaceae; genus Corymbia; species Corymbia citriodora. The sequence continues at coordinate 17,348,076 of CM026413.1, read as the reverse complement.
TTGATAGTTCCAACTCATGATTCTCATATTGTCTTCGGTGGCTTATTCAGGCTAGCCACCAAAGCCCAATCTTTTCCTTCCTTCACTTCCTTCCTTCACCACCTCGATAGGGGTCTCAAGTAATTACATTTCTTCAATGTTTGGAAAGTTAGTCCCTTCTATCCTCTTCGGTTTTTTTACTTTGTGCATTTTTTGCCCTTTCTAGTTCCTTGAGTCACTAGTCTTTATGACTGCAAAATCGATGGTTCTATCAACATTAACTATTTGCCCCTACCTTCTCTTAGTTTTGGCCTTGCTTTGAATCTCCTATAGCCTCCTACGTAGAAGGGCATTTAGCTCTTTTCTTGTTGCGAATGGGAGTTGCATTTGTGGTTTGTTCTTCTCTCACCACAATATCCATTTATGTTGGCTGAACTTGTGTTTTAGGAACTGTCTCCTCCTCTTCAAAGTTTGGAATTATCTTTCCATAAAAGGCTTTCTAGTGAAGACTACATTCACGCACTTCTACCTTTAGCCATGGGTTGTATTTGCCTGCTTTATTTTCTGGCCATTTTATTTGTTCATATTGAATTTCTTTGCAATCCGTGCCGAGAATCTTAGGATTGGTGAAACTAAATGTGGCTAAAGAGGATCAAGTCCGATGTGTGGTTGCCACCTAGATGTATGAGCCAGGGTGCTATGGAGGTGAGCTGTTCTTTGTGTTGTGAGAGGCAAAAAATTTGGAGATCGAGGAAGATGATGAGTACGTTGTGACCTATGTCCACAATGAGAAGTCTAACGAGACAAGCTTTGTGGTGATGGCTGCCTGGTCATCGGGCCTTGATGTCGTGGCAGCAGTGAAGTTGCCCAGCGCGATCCTTTTAGTTTCCATGGAATTTTTCTAGGGAGAACGACATCAACATGCTCTAAGTCCAATTGAAATTATTATTTTACACATAATTGTTGCGAAAGCAAGCGATTGAACAATATAATAAATAGAACAAAAAACTAAATTGGATACTAGATTTACGTGATTTGGTTGTAGTCACCTATATGTTAGCTATATGTCCTAAAACAATCATGTAATAGTTACATGTTAGGCATTATTTAATGGCAAAGAAATTTCCATTCATCATCTTATTTATATGAATGAATCCATAAGATTAGTTACAACTGGACCTATTCTTAAGGTGTTAAGAATATGTGTGACGGATTTATAGTTATGCTAAATCTTTAAACAGTTCCAAGTTGATGGATCATTGAGAGGATATTGATGATTTTGTTGAGACAGGTGCATTCTCAAGTTTCACCATTGAGTACTGGATACCTCAGAGGATGATGAGTCACAAGTCATTGGATATTGTGATACCCGAGCTAGAACACACGTGCTTGTCACAAACAAGTTTACTGAACGTGACATGTATAGAATGATTGGCAACATGGAAGCTTTTAGGGGGTCAATGACTAACCTTTTGTGCCTTGGTTTGGTGTAAGATCCTTAAACCTAATGCATGATACTAACTTGTATGTTGGATGGATGTGGTTTAGAAGTGCTCATATTGACACTTTGTTGAACTATCTTTGTACTTGATGGTCATAGTTTTTTCACATCTGAAGGCACATGCATGTGCAACATGAAATATGTTTTCTTGTTTTTTTTTTTTTTTGGTTTGAAATGTAAGTATCATTTATAAGATGACATAAAAGAGCTTAGGAGCATTCCCCATCATTACAAAGATAACTAAGAATGCAAAAAAATGGAGCGGGGGAGTCTCCATATAGTAGCCAAAAGTACATTTGTCTGAGAAGGTTTAAAATTTTTGTAAAATGATGCTTGGCCTCTGACAAGCTTATGAATTTTAGCCACAATGATGGGAACATCATTTGACTTGTTTTGGAAACGTCTACAGTTACGTTCCATCCAAATACAATATATGGTTGCTAAAAAAATTACTTTGAGAAGCCTTGCTGCCAAATCCTTGCCTTTGGTAGCCTTGATCATCAATTGGATTTCATCATTCCATCTTCCTAAGTTGCGGCGGACTCCGTATTGTGCAAGGATAGTACGCCATATGCTTCCCATCCATGTGCACTGAAAGAATAGATGATCTTGATTTTCCAGATTATCCAAACAGAAATTACAATGAATTGCTACTATAGGCATCTAACATGATATGATATATGCTATTGGGAGTTGTTTCTACAAACTAGCCATCCAATAAAATTATGTTTGCTAACCCCACTTGTCCATATCAATTGGTACCATCCCAAAACTACTCCTACATTCCTGAGTTCATCGTATAACTTTTTGCAACAATATCTTTGTCTAGATATAGCTGGAGCTAAGGTTGGCCTTAGTTTAAGAATACCGCGCCAACTCCATGCCATACTACCTTTAATTTCAACCTGCATAATTGGAGTGCTTCTACATTTGGTACTATGAACCTACTTACTCCATAAGGAAGACAATGGACAATTTATGAGGCTCTATATGTAGATATATCGAGCCTCAGTTTTCTTATTATATATGTAGATATATAAGATAGAATATTTATTTCCTATGCAATCTAATTGTGACATTGTATTGAAATCCTCGACTGGGGTTGTAATCAAGAATGAATGGTTTATATCTTGAAGAATACATGTCAATTAGATTTGGGCATATGATCAAATTGGTGACTTGACCAACATTTCATGGCCTTTGTTAGATCGGGATATTGTAAGACAAAAGGATCAAATTAAATGGTCACCAAAGCTAATAAGTTTATTATGTTGTTGAAACATTTCACATTGTTTAGGCAACAATGATATATTGCTAGATGTCACTTATGGTTTGTAGGAACTAGAGATTGATCAAGACAACCAGCTCTCTTGGTTTTGCTAGCATGTTAGTACAAATCCTACCGCTAGCTCAGTGATGAACCAAGGGATGTTATACACTATAACCAATTTGGAATGACGTTTGAATAGATGAAACAATATTGCAAATGTGTTTACACTTGAGGCAATTGGATTAAGTTAGGCTAAAAATATAAGTTCTGAAAAAAAAAAAAAGTTTTAGACTTTAAATATCTAAAGGGGCTTTCAAACTTTATGGCAGAATAAAAGATCTTTGTTCAAATTCAACAGCCAAAGTAAATATCTGAAGTGAGTTCAGAATTAATGGCTATACTAATGATTTAAAGTGAGTTTAGAATCAATATTTGCATTTATGATCTGAAGTAAGTTCAGAATCCATGGCCGTATGAATGACCCGAAGTGAGTTTGGAATTAATAGCCAAATTAAAGATTTGAAATGGTTTTAGACTTAATGCCAACATTATGGAAGTTCCTGGTTCGTGTGAAATAAGAATAGTACCAAAGGCATCCTCGCCCTATGATTTCATAATAAAAAATGGAAAATTGGCTTTCAAAGGCGTCAAAGGAGTTATCCCAACTATTATCCACTATGGTTATGTTCGGTCATCCAGATTTTTAACAAGAACATGACTGAATAAGATATGATACGAAATCCATAGGATTTTATTACATCTTAGCCACTGTTTGGTGATTGCAGAAACAAAATCGAATATATTCATATCATATCATATATTGTTTGGTATAATCGGCATATCAATATAAATGAACCATAAATTTTACAAATTAAGATACTAAAAATCTCTTACGACACTCTTCTCCATTTTATTTTTATTTTCCTTTTTATTTTATTTTACTCTCTTTTTAAATTTATTTCTTTTTTATTTCTTTCTTCCCCTTCAATCATTCTATGATAAAATTTTATTAAATAGAAAATTGTACTAATATGCCTAAAATACTAAAACACATAAAATATGTAATAAACATATATTTAGATATTTAATTTATATTATAAGATAGAATTAAATTTGAATATATAAATAAAAATAAGATTATTAAATACCAAATTCTTTTTTTGTTAATTTGAATTTCTTATATTAGAATTAAAATATTATTTATATTGAAATATAATTTTAGATTTGTTAATTTAAGAAGTTTGTTATTTGAGAGAAATAACTTTTTTATTATGGAATTAGAAATTCTATCCAACTTCATCCCACCTCCTTCATGGGATAATTTTATCTAGCCTATATTTTCCTTATATCTGACTTTATTCTATCTTAAGCATGCATTAAACATAAGATAGGATAAATTCTATCATATCTTGAACTTTATCCTAACCGCCAAGCGTAGCCTATGTCATAAAAGAAGGATTAGTCTCTACAATTAGGAAATGTGAACTACTCCAATTACCCCCAAAAGAACAAAAGCAACCAAGCTTTGAGTAAATTTACCCAAAAAACTTTAATTATCTTTCTATCTCTCTACATTTGTGTGTGTGAACAAAGATATGGTGGTCAATGGCCCCAAACAGTCTACTCATAGACATGCTTAGCGTCAACTGACCCCAAATCAAGGGTCTAATATTGGGTTACCAACTTTTCTTCCATTAAATTAATATGACTTGCCAACATTTTCTTTCATAAAATTACCATATAATATTTTTAGATTACCAACTCTACGTACTGCAATTTATTAGGGTTTTCCTTATTAATTAATTTCTTATTGTTTCAAAACTTTTATGTTTTTTCTTTTTTTGTAACCGAGGTGTCCGGGCCAGCTTGCACGCACCTCGACTATTCCTCGGGGGAGACTAGCACAGCAACCCACCGCCATGGCCCCCCACTTAAATCACAGGCGCTTCCCTGGGGAATCGAACCCAAGACCTCAAAGAAGTCCAAGTTCGCCCTAACCAGCTGGGCTACCCATGGGTGGGTTCCAAAACTTTTATGTTTATATAATAGAAACACCATTAATTTGCCTAATTCTTTAGAAACTACCAACCTTAATTAGAGGGATTCACTAGCTAGCTATGGGTTACATTTGAGTTACTTACTATTATTTACTTATTTTCTTCTTAATTTGCCAACTTTTCCGTTGGGTTACTTAATAGAAATTGGAAAGTCAACAAATAAAATGTTTGGTAATTTCATTTAATAGTTAATAAATATAAGGCGATGTTAAGAAAGTCAAATAAATCTCTTTCTCTCTTTCTCTCACTCACACACACACACACATCATTTACTCCTTAAAATTTAAATAAGTGATTGTGAAATTGAAAGAAAGTAGAAAGTAGGAGATTTGACCTCTTAATTTTTTTCACGAGCAAGATTGAATTGGGGAAATTCCATAGAAAGATTTTAAAGGAAGAAGCTCTTAAAGAAAATTGGCAAATGCAGAGTACTATTAGCTTTCAACTGAAATTTGAATTTAGGCTCGAAGTGCAATTGAATGTTATCGTGCCTTTGATTCATGAAAAATAAATAATTTGAGAAATATTTTCTTAATAATGATCTCATTCATCACTCAAAATTGAATTAACAAAAAGCATATTATTATCATGGACTAAAATCTTGAGGTTTAAATTATTGTTCTAATAAAAATTTTCTGCATTGAATAATTTTTTTTAATTGTTATAAACAATAGTTTCAAAAAAAAATGAATCAAATTGTGTATTTTCCATGAAAAGAAGCCACTTCTAATATTTATGTTCTCATCAAAATTAAATCCTACAACTTTTCGACATATGTTTCGTCAAGTCCTCCCACACAAAATCAATAAATCCTATGCGTGACACACTGCCGCATGGCACTGTCACTGCTTATCATGAAATTTAACTGACAAAAGCTAGTAAATATCTCTTAAGATTTAATATTTGCTAAATTAATTGAATGTTTTGATTAGACAAATGAAGAGCTCTATTGCCCTCTTTGGAGATGATAATCTCCATGGAAAATCCACAATTTTTTTTTTGTCGCATGCGCGATCGTGAAACACGTGAAGAAGCTCTGTCCAGCACTCCAGGTCCTGTCATATTCGTCTTTAATTCCTTCGAATGAATGCCTGCCAGAAAATTCAGTTGGAAAATTCAATGGGATCGCGTTGGCTCTAAGGTCAGCAGCACCTAGCGTCAGCTCTTAGCTCAGCTTTTCGGCGATATTATTTGCATCATGATAATTGCTATAAATCGTCTGATTGTTATACTTGCACTTTCATTTCTATAAATCACACCTCATAAGAAAGAGAAATATAAAATCACATCTTGCATGTTAGTACTTATAAATCGCATCTTTATTTTAAAAATACCAAAATATGTTTAGGGACGCATTTAGTAAATTATTGCTTGAACATTTATGCATGAAAATCTACATACACGTGAGAAAGTAATATTGGGAGGCTTGTACGAAAAACATTTTATGAAAGAGATAAAGTACCAATAATGGGTGTAAAATAAAAGTATAACCAAGCACTCAAACTCACAAATCTAGGACTCAATGAAATAAAGTGAGCTCCCATATCTTGCTTGATTTCTAAGTGGTCTATAATAGATTAGTGGACATTCCTAACTTTAATATCAAATGAATAATTAATTAAGAAATCAAGTTGGGATTGGCAGCTCTTGAGAAAGCCCATCCCATCCTAAGTGTAAGCATCGCCTCACAAGAAGGATTATTCATGCTTGTTTAATTAAAATATCCATGTAGCATTTAACAATTAGTTAGAAAAGTCATGTAATATTTTTTTGGCCATAAATACTTAAGTGATCTTTTTTCTCCAAAGTGGCATTAAAATGATCTAGAGAAAAGTTTGTCGCTAAAGTGAGTATCGTACAATAGTTATAACATTTCTAGCATCATTTTCCAGAAAAAATACCTATGGTGCTTTAAGGATGATAAGACATTTTAAGAATACTAACATGTATAATTGAACATTGAGAAGTATTGCCTCTACAAACACATATTTATGGGTAGATGGTGTTAGCAATAGGACGTCTAAGAGTGCAAAACAGCCTTTGCTCTACAAAATGTGAACATGCTACTGGACGTGAGATATATTTATAAATGGATGGACCAACAAAAGGTAAACGAACAAAAGGATATGAAGATGTCAATAAATATGGATAGACCTGTGTATGGTGAACAAACTAGAGGACGTGGGATCATTGAAAAATTTGGATGAACTGATTGCAAAAGTGTTCTCTCTATAGTGGAGTATCAGTTATGCATACAAGCCTATAAATTCCTGGAAGGAAGATCCAAACTCTTTATCAAATTTATTCGTATTCAAATTTGTGTTTTACAATTGGTTTCAGGTGTTGGGATTCACATAAAGGTGGGTTGAAGAATATCATAATAGTTTACCCTATTCGGCAACTAAAAGAGATGACAGACTCTGCAGAAGCAGAACTGACTATCTTAGCAAACAGACTTTGCAGAGCTACTAAATAGAATTTTGTGGTAGCAAATGATAGATGCAACAACTATTCGTGGGATGAGAGTTTCAAACGGTCATTTGAGGTATGATGGCTATAAATTCAACCTAAGCAAAGCAGTAGCTTGGGGTGAACGAGCAAAAATTATCCTATGCTTGAGTGTTCATCTTTTTGCCATCTTCTTACCGTTCTTGTGTTTAAAAGATGTGTAAATCTGATTGCATTCCTCTATCGAAGCATGTGCATCTGCAATCAAGGAATAGAGTGAGTTATAGTGTTGTGAAAGTTGCTTGAATTTGTAGAAGCATCTACTAAAATTTTGTGTAGAAGTAGCACTCTCTACAAACTGTAAATCTCGAGGATTACATATTGGATTCTAGCCTTGTTGAAGGGTGTGTGGAGTAGGTCAAGTGGCAAAACCGATCCATTATAAATCCGTTTTGCATCTCTTCTATCGCTTTGACTCCTTTGTATTTCTATTGATAGAAGATAACTGTATCTGCGGAGGCACAATTGCTTTGTCTAGCATTTTACACGAAAAAGTTTCAAATTTCTTTAGCCAACCAATTTACCCCCCTTTTGGTCGTTTTTGCCTAGTCTATTCATTGATTGGTATCAAAGACAAGTGCTTAAGAATCAAACTGTTGCATACTGTGAAGTAAAAAATCTAATAGATGGAATCATAGGAGCTTATTTAGCGATGGACACTATCCGACCTCCTATGTTCGAAGGAGCTAACTATATTGATTGGAAATGCAAGATGAAGGTGTTCATTTGATCCATGGAGTATGCTTTATTGAATGTAATTGAAAGAGGTCTATATATTCCAATAAGAAGAAATGCAATCCCTAGAAATGCAACTGCAAATACTGCTGTTTTGCTAAGAGTCACTACGGCTACGTCGTACGTCTATCTAGTACATATCAATGGTTGTTTTTCGTTTTTTTCATGTAGATTTCACACAGTCCGGTCGTTCAAATGACTGGGGATTCATGACCCGAATCCCAATTTTAGATTCCCCCGAGAAAAGGACATAAAAGAGCCGTGAGTTTTCATCATGACACAAGGTTCCCATTGGCGGGCCCGGTCCACAAAGGTGGGGACTCTCGAACAAACGGCATTCAGTTTTACTGTAATTTCGATAAATGCAAAGCCACTCTCATCCTTCTAAGAGACAGCCAGACGCGACTAGGATTCTTCTCAGTATCAAGACCAAGACAAAGATATTATAAACGACTCAAGTGTCAATCTCTAGAAATGAGTATGTTTTGTTTTATAGCACCTAATAATAGAGTATCCTAATCTTTCAAAGAAAAGGATAAAAGTATGTTTTGTTTTATAGTACCTAATAATAGAGTATATAGCACCTAATAATAGAGTATCCTAATCTTTCAAAGAAAAGGATAAAAGTATGTTTTGTCTTATAGTACCTAATAATAGAGTATATAGCACCTAATAATAGAGTTTTCAAAGAAAAGGATAAAAGTATGTTTTGTTTTATAGTACCTAATAATAGAGTATATAGCACCTAATAATAGAGTATCCTAATCTTTCAAAGAAAAGGACAAAAGTGAAATTAAGAGTGAAAAGCGAAGAAGGGAGTGGTTCATTTTCTTTATGGATTGAATAATTGAATGTGATGCATTGACATTGGCCCACCGCTAAGAGTCACTATTGCCCGTGCCATGGTATGCATGTATCCAGTCCATATTAGTCATTATTGTTTTCATTTCACAAGGGACTAGGATAGGGACGCATGAATGAGAGAAGGATTTTGCAATCTGCACATGACACATAAAACACGCAGTTATTTGTAATAGTTTTAGGATAGGAGCAGGCTTTAAAAAAAAAATGATAGACCTCATGCGATGGAACCGTTCAGATGATAGGCATTCATGAACCCAAATTCATACTAGGGAAAATCCCCAGCTCTAGAATCCCATAGGGAAAGGACCCATAAGAGCAATTTGGTTTCATCACAACTAAAGATTCCCCCCGGCAGGCCTGGTCCACAATAGTAGGGACTCTCGTGCAATAAAAAATATTTTTTTAAGTGATACAAGCGACCATTATCATTTAACTTTCATGAAACAAACACACTTTAATTCCTAGAGCATGAGAAAGAAATTATAAACGCTGACCCAAGCGTCAACGTCTACTTCTTGGTCTTGCTTCTTCTGATTTTGCCTCTATAAAAAGCGATTCACTCGCTTATGAGACATACCCTTCCAACTTTGTGCAAATCATGGAACACGATTATTCCATAAGGAAGTTTTTCACTAGCTTGATCAAGCACGAAGAGGTAGATAACGAAAATGAGCTCCACAATAAGTGTTGAAAATATGTCTTGAGTTTGAACCCAAAACAAAAGTTTGATTCCTAATCCTAGTAGGTGTGGGTTTCTTAATTTTATATCTTTATGTATTCTTTTCTACTCCACGTAAAAGTGACTTTCAAGAATTGGAAAGTCCTCAAGTCCACTATATATATATACGATCATGCGTGGAGAAGAATTGAGCCATTGTTGATGCAAGAGGTCTTGAAGCGCCGATTCGTCATCGAGTGCTTGGGAGAAGTTTTCTCCATTGATTTCGTTCGAGCAATTACGCCAAGAAAATTCAAGTGTTTGTAGCCGATTAAATTCTTGGGGTAAGAATTCGTGTATAATTCCTTTGTGAGATTGAGAGATTATTTCATGAGGAATTGTGGGGCTAAACACTGCGTGAGTTATTTGGTGTAATTAGGGCTTGGGAAACACTGAAAGTGTTTGAGTGACTCAAGTGTGTAATCTCCGTTGTATCACTTGTTCTATAGTGGAATTCGTCGCTGCTCTCCCCATTGATGTAGGTCTCTACGACTGAACCACGTAAATCTAGTGTCCGATTTATTTTCTTTATCCTGTCTATTTTATTGTTCGATCGCTCGCCCTTTCCACAACAATTGGTATCAAAGCCAGGCTTGGCTGAGCTGAAGCGAATCAATGGCAACAGAAGAAGTAAAAGTGAGAATCAACAGATTTGATGGGAAAGATTTCGGTTTCTGGAAGATACAGATTAAAGATTATCTCTATAACATGAAACTGCATACGCCCCTATCGGGGGAGAAGCTAGAGACGATGAAGAAAGTTGACTGGGATTTGTCGGATAGACGAGCTATGGGTGTTATTTGGCTGACATTGGCTCGTAACATCGCGTTTAACATCGTGAAGGAGACTACCACTGTGGGTTTGATGAAAGCCCTATCGGATATGTATGAGAAGCCCTCTGTAATCAATAAGGTCTATTTGATGCGACGTCTGTTTAACTTGAAGATGAGTGAAAGTTCGTTAGTTGTAAATCATATCAATGAATTCAATGTGATTGTTAGTCAATTGAGTTCAGTTGATATTGACTTTAAAGATGAGGTATGTGCTTTGATTATGTTATCCTCGTTACCTGATAGTTGGAATACTACTATTACTGCTGGTAGTAATTCCTCTGGATTAACGTTTGATGGGGTTCGAGATTTAATTCTAAGTGAGGATATTCATAGAAGAGAATCTGGTGAACCCGTATCTATTACTTTAGTTGGTGAAAATAGAGGAAGAACTAGCACACATGGTAATAGAAACATAAATAGACCCAGCCAGTCAAGAACTGATGGTGTTGTCTGTTGGAACTATGGCAAGAGGGGGCATCTTCGAAAAAATTGCCTTAAGCTGAAGAATAAGAAGGGTAAGGAAATCTTAGTTGATACTACAGATGATACTGTTGGTAATTCGGATAATGCCAATTATGTCTTGTCTGTCACTGATTATTCATTGTTTGATGGATGGATTATGGATTATGGTTGTTCTTTTCATGCTACACCAAATAGAAACTGGTTTACTACTTATCAGTGCATGGATGGTAGTAAAGTGTAGTTAGGGAATAACACTGAATGTGATGTCATAAGTGTTGGTGATATTAGAATCAAAATGCATGATAGTACTGTGAGGACATTGACTGGAGTGAGGCACGTTCCAAAATTGAAGAAAAACTTAATCTCCTTGAGTGCCTTGGATTCAACTAGGTGTCAATATTTTTCAGAATGTGGAGTTCTGAAAGTTGTTCGAGGTGCTTTAGTGATAATGAAAGGAATCAAACATAATGGCCTATATGAGCTTCAAGGTGAGACAATGAATGATTTCGTTGCGAAGACGTCAGATGCATTTGTTCGAGAGTCCGAATTGTGGCATATGCGCTTGGGGCACATTAACGAGAGAAACCTAAAGATTTTAAGTGAAAAAAATCTGCTATGTGGTTATGTTGCTAACAAATTGAATGTATGCAAATGCTGTGATTTAGATCAACGGCGAAAAGTGCAGTTCAATACGACAGTCAAAGAAACCACGGAAATTGCAAAGTTACTTCACTTGAATGTTCACAGGTTGTCACGGTTTCCTTTTAGAAAGAGTGCTAGATATATGTTAACAGTTGTTGATGACTACTCGATAAAGATGTGGGTGTTTGTGCTTAAGTACAAGTTTGATGCTGTTGTTAGAATTATGCAATTGAGAGCTTTGATCGAAAATGAGACTAGTAAGACTATCAAGCAGGTGCAGACTAGCAGTAGTATAGAGTTTTGCTCGAAGCTGTTAAACGAATTCTGCATGAAGGAAGGCATAGTGAAGCACCGCACTATTGCTAATGAACCACAACATGTTGCGGAATTGTTGAGCAGAACATTACTAGAGATGGCCCACAAAATGATCTCTAGTGTTAGTATGGCTAGGAGATTCCTAGCGGATGCACTTAGTACGGCGAGCTACTTGATGAATAGATCCCCATCAATTGCGGTTAAACATTGGACTCTCGAAGAAGTGTGGTCAGGTAATGTTACTGATTATTCTATTCTTAGAATATTTGATTGCCCATGTTATGTTCGAGCAAGTGATGGTAAGCTCAATGGAAGGGCAAGAAAGTCCATATTCCTAGGCTATGCACAAGGTGAGCGGGGTTATCGATTGTAGTGCCCGGAGTTAAATTCACCTGGTATCAGCAGAGAAGTTACATTTGACGAGTCTCTAGTACTTCTGGTTAGGAGTGCTAATAGCAGCAGTGCTTATATGGATATGAACAGTGTTCAGCTTGAGGTGGAGTTGCAACCAGAAACTCCTGAGGTAGCGGGTACTAATGTGGTAATCAACACAGATGATGCTTGTAACGAGGTGGAGTTTGTAAAGCCAACAGTTGTTGTAATTGCTGATATTGACAAGGTACATATTCGATCTCTTGACAAATATGGATGCGACAATGGTTTTGCTTTATCTATGATTAAAGAGATTGCGGCGAGAAATCCTTGCGTAGCAGTTAAAGGTGCATGTGGAGTTGGTGTTCTTATGAGGTCTTTGATTATGGCAAAGTTTAAGTGGGGCTTAGACTTGAAAGATATCTGTGGCGGTTGAGCCCATCAGGAGCTATGGGAGAGAAGCGACAGCGTTTGAATTTTGAAGCGATTGTCACTTGGCTCAAACGTCGAGCGAAGGTGGAGATTGTTGAAAATATATCTCGAGTTTGAGCCCACAACAAAAGTTTGATTCCTAATCCTAGTAGTGTGGGTTTCTTAATTTTATATCTTTATATATTCTTTCCTACTTCACGTAGGAGCAACTTTCAAGAATTGGAAAGTCCTCAAGTCCATTATATATACGGCCATGCATGGAGAAGAATTGAGCCATTGTTGATGCAAGAGGTCTTGAAGCTCCGATTCGTCATTGAGTGCTTGGGAGAAGTTTTCTCTATTAATTTCGTTCGAGCAATTACGCTAAGAAGATTCAACTGTTTGTAGCCAATTAAATTCTCAGGGGTAAGAATTTGTGTATAATTCATTTGTGAGATTGAAAGATTATTCGCGAGGAATTGTGGGGCTAAACACTGCGTGAGTTATTTGGTGTAATTGGGGCTTGGGAAACACTAAAAGTGTTTGAGTAACTCGAGTGTGTAATTGCCGTTATATCGCTTGTTCTATAGTGGAATTCGTCACTGCTCTCCCCGTGGACGTAAGTCTCTGCGACCGAACCACGTAAATCTAGTGTCCGATTTATTTTCTTTATTCTGTCTATTTTATTGTTCAATTGTTAGCCCATTTCGCAACAATTACATATGCTAGTTGTTGGGAGCACACAACAGAAGTCTAATACCTTTACGTGGGGAGATCTCCAAGGGAGAAGCCCAAGTCCAAGTCCATCAATATATCCAAATGGACTTACCTTTACTCAAAAGGTTAAGTTAGTGAGTTATAGGCCAATTAGGATATATTAACTACTCCACACCACATCAATTCTCCGATGTGGGATTACTTCTCTAACACAACTCACACATATATCCTAACAATCTCCCCCTCACATGTGAGCTCTAGTGTTAGGTCCACTCTCCCTTAAATCAGATATCTTTCTGACCCAACATCATCCTCACGGGCCCGTGTTGTTACACCACAATACCCACCTGGCCAGAAGCCGTAACCATCGACTCTGATACCAATTGTTGGGAGCGCATGGCAAAAGTTTGATACCTTTACGTGGGGAGATCTCCAAGGGGGAAGCCTAAGTCCGAGCCCATCAATATATCCAGTTGGAACCACCTTTACTCAAAAGCTTAAGCTAGTGAGTTATGGGTCAATTAGAATATATTAACTGCTCCACACCACATCAATTCTTCGATATCGAATTACTTCTCTAACACAGCTTATACGTATATACCGCAACTACCATCTCATGGTGGCCACCCTGATTGCTGCTGTGACTTTCCAAGCCGGCGTGAATTCCCCCCGGAGGGGTTTGGCAGGAAAACTAGCCGAAGGGGGTCCCGAGGCCGTCTCACTAGGCAGGGTGGGCCATTTACGCCTCAGACCCGACAGCCTTCTACGTGTTCCTGGCGTTCAACACGCTTGCCTTCTCATCATCGATGCTTCTCATAATCTGCCACAACTGGGGCTTCCCTTTCTTTCTCGAGGTCGTCGCTGCGATGATCTCCATGGGGATAACTTATTGGGCCTCGATCTTCGCAATCACGCCGAGTTACATGGATTCCCAGTCCTTGTTGTCCATTGTAGCAGTTCCAGCTATCGTGAGGGGTGTCATCCTGATTTGGAAGTATGCCAATTCGAAGCGTCAGCAGAAATAGTAAGAACCTTGGGTAGTTAAAAGTGATGCATGCATCTTGGTTTGGAGTGTATTGGTTCTCAATAATAGTGTGTTTTCAGTTGGCATGTGAATTAGCAAAAGAGAGGAAGAAAGGCACAATGTTGCAGTTTGGTGTGTGGAGTAGAATAAGCACGTTACATTAATGAAGCTCTTTCTCTCGATGTAAATTTTAAATCTAGTTTGCACTTTATGAGATATAAATCGTCTTTACGTAGACCGTTCGTTTATTGCTGTCTTTCTATTACAATTTATGAAAAAGAAATTTTAATCACAACAACAAATGACGGAGGGAGGGAGGGATTGAAATCTCGTTAATTTAAGGTTAAATGATGGACATCATCATTTTGCCTATGTCCAAGAGAAGAATTGTGATGTCTCCAAAGTCCCACTTCTTTTAATTGGGGTGCATCCCTAACATCTAAAAGTTTCATATCGAATGAGAGAGACCAGATTGAGTAGTTCACAAATAAACACTCCCCCTCAAATGGTCACTGTTTCATGTGGTCACTCAAATTATTCCTTTTGAGAATATGAACCAATTGGGACTAGTCGAGCTATCACAATAATTCTAAGTTGACTTAAAACCCATCTTCAATTATAGGATTAATATCACAAGAAATTCAAAATAATATACTTATAACAAATTTACGTTAAATTAATTTTTTGACTGTCAAAAACCCCAAATTGGTACACCTATGATAAATTTACCATCAGTTAATTTCTATTAAATTTTACAGGCAAATTGTGAGTTGGATAATAAATGACAGTTGACGGATGTACTAGTTAAGGTTTTATCCTCCATTTGTCACAAATATACTAGTTTATGGTTTTCATACGAAAACTAACAAAGAGTAAATTTGTCACAAATAAACTAGTTTAGAGTTTTTTCACCAAAAAAAATAGTTTGGAGTTTTTTTTGGTCAAAAAATTAATTTGGGATAAATTTGTTATAAGTGTACCGGTTTAAAATTTTTTGTGATCAAAAAATTAATTTACAACAAATTTGTCCAAATATATCAGTTTTTGATTTTTCATGGTATTAACCTTTAATTATATGAAAATAATAGATTGTGAAATAAACTTTGTCCCCCTACCGGCGTGTGACGTCCTAAAATTTGAGCCCTTTGAGGTAGGAACGAACGTTAATTTTTCCAATACATTGTTAGTTTGTCTCACTCGGAATTGATCACTCCTAAGATACTGACTTTAAGGGGAAAGGCTAATGAGGACAGAGCTCGTGCGACTAAAGAACTTGACTTGGGAAAATGACTCGACCGTGAGATTTGTGTAAGGACGATCCTGTAGTTATATAGGCCAATTTTAGGGATGACTAGAAGATGATTCATGGATAGAAATAATGGGACGACGGGTGATTCCGTCTACTGTTATCGAACTCGTGAACGGCCCTATGTCGATCCTTGATAATCGTGTACTTTGAAATAAGAATCTATTATTCGCAATTTCATGTAGTCAAGGACATCCATGTGTCGAGAAGTTTTGAACGTGATTTGACACGAGTCAGTTACGCGTGAATTCTCGAAGCCACCTATTAGTCTGAGTTGTACCAAAATGGCATTCGAGGGAAATTAACATGGCATGGAATCCAAGATTGGCTTCAAATTTTCGGGAACGTCCAGGACAAACTTTTGGATAATGCTTCTTAGACAGTCAACGGTGCTAGTTAAGCCAAGTTTTTGGAAAAAGAATTTTCGGATTGAGGAAACAAGCTTACGAGGACGTGAGCCAGGCAAGACTAGTGTGGGCCTCATGCCCAAGGTGGGACAGCCATCGTGGTAGACCCGAGACAAGCAAGTGAGCCCGTTAGGCTAAATTGACCATTTACCCTTCCGAGCCCATTGTTTAAACCTAAGTCGATTCAAGCCCAATAAATTCCCGAGTCCATTTCTATTCATTTTCTAGCCCGTTTCTTAGGCTCGCCCTTCATTTTCAGCCCAAGGGCAGTTTGGGAAATGTGCAAGGTTGAAATGATCATTTTGCCTTTGGATATTTTAAAGAAAAGTCAAAAGAAGAAAAAGAAGATGATGTCATTTACTTGGGAACTTGAAGCAAGCATTCAATGACCTTGATGAGACCTTGACTTTAGCCTCATTTCACTCTCTCTCCTCCTCTTTCAGCCCTCCCAAAAACCACACACTTTCTCCCTTGTTTTCCCTTCTTACAGTTTTAGCTTCTGAACTTCCTCCGAAAATCGAGTTGTTCATGGCATTCCTGTGTGAATCACGTCCCATGCCACCCACCATAATATGTGCAGTGGTTGGGCCGTTTGCCAGTCGGAATCGCCGGCCGACCCACCGGCCGTCCAGAAGCCAACTATTTCCGGACCACTTACGGTAGCACCCCTACTGTCCAATTTCACCTTTGCTGCTATTTTCCTCCATTTCCGACCCAACCACTGCACGTATTAGCCACCAGCAATTCCCCCCTCAACCCCTAGGTGCCACCGGTCGCCGACCCGCCGCTCGCCGGAGTTTAGCCAAGCCGTTTTACTCCGATCAGCCCCTGTCCTCCTCTTGCAATGTTGTTTTTTGAAGTTTAGTGGGAGTTTGAGTTTGTTGCTGCTATTCTCAACCTCGAGACTGCCTTGGTGGGTCATGGTAGAGGTCCCCGGGTGTCGGGTTCGTCACCGCCACCGCATTTGTGTCGCCGACCCACTTAATGGGTGAGTTTAGCCCCTAATCACTTAGTTAGTTTCTAAACTTGCTTAGGATTGGATTAATTAGTGATAATGCTCAGTTAGGGATTTAATTAAGTTGTATTAGCCCTAAGATAGGTGGTTAGATAAATGGTTAAGATTAGCTTAGCTTAATCTTGTTTAATTATGCTTAATTGAGTGTTATGTGTTAATTAAGCATATTTTGCCTTAATTGCTTGATTAATTTGATTAATTTTTTTAATTATTGATTTATTTAATTTTTGTATTTAATGTTTAAATTATTTAATTTCTGAATTTAATTATTTAATTATTAAATTCTGAAATTTTACTGTTCACGGTACTATTCACATGCACTGTTCATGGCTGTACATCCGGAAGTGAAATTGTGCATAATTTCATGTGTCTTGATTTTATGAGGTGACTTGGATGTGGCATTGCAGGAACACCTGTTTGAATTGTGTGATTTTCAAAAAAAGGGGAAAAATGGTTTATCCGAGAGATACTGGAAATGGACCTCTTTTATGAGAAAGGTAGGAAAAATGGTATGTCCAAGGGACACTGAAAATGGACCATTTTTATGAGATAGGATTTGAGATTTTATATGCAAGTATGTGTGCATTGGCTAATGCTCAAAAATAATAAGTGGGTTGTGATGATATGCTTGCGTGATCACTAAGTTGAACCCGCCATCTCAGGAGAGTATCCCTTGACGTTCTTTGGGCATGCAGTCTCAGGAGAGTATCTCTTGACGTTCTTTGAGCATACCATCTTGGAAGAGTATCTCTTGATGTCGCCGCGGCTCACGGGAGAGCAATGCCTGGCTATGCCAGTAGACACCGGCGGAGGCTTGGTTGTAGCCTTGTGGGGCAGTAATAATCGGAACACGTGTGGATGCGAGAGTGCATGAGAAAACATGGCATCATTGGTTCCAATTATACATGAGATGATCACATCATTTATGGCATGCACGCATGAATTTATAACATGCAGGGTGTGGCAATGGCCAGGTGAGATCGCTTGTGACGCAACTTGCATGTGAATGATGAGCTGCATCATCTAATGGCCATGTGCATTGCATGTATTGTGCTGACTTATAACGTGCAGGGTATAGCATACCGGGTAAGGTTGCATGCGAACCGACTATGTGATTGTTGGTTGCATTCTTGTATTGTATGAAGTTTTACGAGCAAGGTATGGCATACAGGGTAAGGTTGCATGTGAACCGACTAATCGTTTGTTGGTTGCCCATGTCTGTTGTTTGCATGCAAGTTGTTGGTTATTTGTTGTTGGGTTGAGTGAGGGGTGGTTTTGAAGAGATACCCCGAGTTGAGTTGGTGTACTAATTGAGGCTTAGGAGAAGAACTCACTGAGATTTTATCTCACTGGTTATTGTATAACCACTTCCAGGCCCTAGAATGGCGTAGTGGAAAATCCTGCCCTTGCTCCTCTAATGATCGATCCAACAGAGCCTGAGTCTGATAGGTTCGAGGCAGTGGTGTTGAACCCGAGAGTTCACTTTGTATAGTTGGATAACATAGCCTAGTTTCTTTTTGGACTGGCTTAGAGGATGGATCAACCCCTTTTGTTGGGCTTGTAATTGGAAAAATGATCCTACGTTGGTTAATCTAGAAAATTGTATAAATGAGTAGTTGAGGTTTCTGCTATTCATCCCCCTATCCATGTTTGATTGTATGTTTGGACTGGAGATGGTTCATCTTCCGCTTGTGCTTAATGAAAGATTAAAATAAATGGTCGTCGAGGAGTCCTAGGACGTCGCTTTCAATTGACCATGATAAGGGTTGTCGTGTGCTCAAGGTTCAGGGCATGACACAGTGATAGTGGCCGGCCACTGCGCAAGGGCCACGAAGCCCTCACCGATGGCTTTGACCAAACCTGGGGGAGGCCTGGGGGCCACGACAAGGCTGGCCTCGCCCAGGTCTGGGAGAGGCCACCAATGAGGGTGGGGAGTCGAACAGGGGCCGCGACCCTCGCTGGTGGCCTCGCTTAGACCTAAGGGTCACGACAAGGTTGGCCTCACCCAGATCTGGGCAAAGCCACCTTGCCCAGGTTTGGGAGAGGCCGCCGGCGAGGGTGGGGAACCGAATGGGGGTTGCAGCCCTCGCCAGCGGCCTCTCCCAAACCTAGGGGAGGCTTCGGAACCGCAACGAGGCGGCTTCGCCCATATCTGGGTGAGGCTAGCCTTGCCCTGGCCTAGTTGCCGGTGAAGGCGGCCTCATCCACGGCTGGCAAGGCAATGGCAACCTTCGCCCAGACCCGCCATGGCCTCGCCAGCCGTGGACAAGGCCGCCTTCACCTGCGTCCAGGCCATGGCGGGGCTAGCCTCACCCAAATCTGGGTGAAGCCCCTTCACCGCGGCCCCCAAGCCTCACCCTGGTTTAGGCGAGGGTGGTCGATCTAACGGGGGCCACGACCCTCGCTGGCAGCCAGCGAGGGCTTCGCGGCCCTTGCGCAGTGGCCGACAAGCCTCGTCAGAGCTAGCCGACCACTACCACCAAGTGGGGGGAGGACAAGGGTGGAAGAGACAAAAAGGAAAAGAAAAGAAAATTAAAAAATAGTTGAAAAATAATTAAAATATTCAAAAAATAATTATAATTAAAATATTGTTGCTGGTGCCGGTCGGCATGCACGTCAACGCTGGTCGGCATTATTACAAAAGGTTTAGGACTAAATCAGTAAAAAAAATGTTTAGGACTGAATTGGCACAATTGTAATAGGTTTAGGATTTTTTTGGCAATTTTCCCAGTGATCAACCCTATGCAAACTCATAGAAGCATGGAGTTATGCTCTTAATTGTTAAACAAATTATGTATAAAGGAATGAATAACATGACATTGCACTAGTGAAAATTAACAGCAACAAGTTGCAGAGTTGATGAGCAGAATGTTACTAAAGTCATCCCATAAAATGCTTTCCAGTGTTGGTATAGTTAGGAGATTCTTGAAGGATAAATTTAGTACAATAAGTCAGTTGGTGAATAGATCCCTAGATCGTTGAACATCCCGAGAACGTTTTCTTTACAAATCAGACTATTGGATGTGATCCATTGACATTGGCCCCACCGCTAGGAGCCATTGTTGTCTGCGCCAGGGTGTGCGTGTGCCTATTACATATGAATAGTTGATTTCGTTGGCCATGGCTTTCATGTAGACTTTAGAGAATCCAATTGTTCAAATGATCAAGCATTCATGAACACGAACTCATGCTAGAAAAATCCCAAAACTTTAGATTCCCTCAAGAAAAGGACACGAGAGCAATTAGTTTTCACCATGACACAAGGTTCCCACTCACAGGCCAGGTTCCCAAAGGTAGGGACTGTCGTGTAATCAACATTCAGCTTCGTTACGATTTCAATAAATGAAAAGGCACTCAAGTGTAAATTTCTACTTCTTGGTCTTGCTTCTCCCGGTTTTGCCTCCTTTAAAGCGATTTACCCACTCATAAGACATACCCTTCTACTTCTATGCAAATCATGGTCAATACGTCATGCGGATATTCCATAAGGGAGTCGTTCAAGAACTTGTTCGACCACAAAAGGAAAAATAAGCCCGATGAGGTCCGCAACATCCTCCTTGTGGTGGTCTCCCTGATCCGCGGCTGTGACTCTTCAGGCTGACGTGAACGCCCAGGCGGGGTCTGGCAAGATGGGCCCAAGGCGGGGCGCGCCATCTATGCCTCGGATGAGACAGCCTTCTTCATGTTCCTGACATGCAACACGCTCGCTCTCTCCTCGTCGATCCTCCTCATTATCTCCCTCAACGGGGAGTTCCCTTTCTTCCTTGAGGTGGTCGATGCTACGGTCCGGATGGTGATGACTTATGGGGCCTCAGTCTTTGCGATCACCCCGAAGGAGACAAAGACGGTGAAGTTCTGGCAGTGTTGTCCATTGCGGCGGCTCCAGTCCTCATGAAGGTTGTCAGTCAGATTTGCAAATATGTCGGGAGCAAATTGTCAAATAAAGAGCATGTCAGTGGTAAGTTGGGTAGTTAAAAGTCGTATGTTTTGAATTAACAAAAGAGAGGAGAAAAAAGAGCGTAATGTTGCAATTATGGAGGCCAAAATTAACTTTGGTTTTGATGACAACGCGGAGCAGAATAAGCATGCTTCGTTGGTGAAGTTCTTCTCTGTATGGAAGCTGCAGATCTTGTCAAAACCTTATTAGAGGATCATTGCTAGTGATATGACTCGTCTGTATTCAGACTGGTCCTTGTTTGTTGTCTTCTAACTCCGACTTAAGTAAAAAAAAAACAAGAAGATATGACTTACTTATTGCAGCAACAAATGACAGTGAGGGAGGAGGGAGGGAAGGGATTGGAATCTTGTTAATTGTGAGGTCTCTAAAGTTTCACTTGTTTAAGTGGAATGCATTTTTACCAACCCGAAAAAAAGTGGAATACATTTTTACGATAAAATTCTCACATCAGACGAGGGAGACCATTTGAAGTGATCCATAAATAAACATCTACTCCTAAATAGTCGAAACAATTTAATTTCTCATGCATTTTTTGTGTTTTCATTTAGAATATTCCTTTGGAGGACACAACCCAAATAGAGTGGGCCGGTTATGGAAGTAATTCAATGTTGTATAAGGTTGACTCATTTACCGAGTATGTCTTTAAATTTGAGTCGAAACAATAATTCCAAAATGAGTGTTTTTATTTTGCTGTAAATTTTCCTAGACAAATGGCATTTTGGCCCAGTATCACCTAATGGTAGGATATCCGAATCTTTGAAAGAAAAGGATGGAAGTGAAATCCGGAGTGGAAAAAACGAAGGATGTTCTTCACGAGTTTCCCAATTGAATGACTTCCATTCACATTGGACCCGCCGCCACAAGAGTCATTATTGCCAGGGCCAGGGTGTACATTTGCCTTGTACATGTCAACTGTTATTCTCATTTCCCGTAGCTTTAACGTAGACTTAATACAATCAAACAAAAGACCTAGTCGATTGTGCACTAGAAAAAATGTCCCCAGCTCTAGAGTGCCTCAAGAAAAGGACACAAAAGAGCAATTAATTTTCATGCTGGTACAAAGGTTCCCACTCACAGGCCTGGTCCATAAAGGTCGGGACTTTAGAAAATTATCAAAAATATTCATAAATCTATTACACTTATATTAATAGACAGCCCTTTTTTCCACTTCTCATTTGGCTTAGACACTACATTTTTTGTGTTTTTTAACCATATTATCCATTCCAGACTCACTAATTCTAGTACAACTTTATAAAAGTGATTTTTTTAATTATTTGGTCAACATTTTTTTATTTTGTTTCTTTTTTTTTACTTGCGGATCCCTCTTTCCTTTTTGTTCTTTTTTCCTTCCATGCCTTTGACATCTTAATCTCCGCTTTTGCAAATCGCCTCTCTGTTTTCTCTCTTGCAAGTCATTCTTTTCTTTCTACGCATCGCACTCATTCTTCTTCTACAAACCCCTTTGTCTTTTGTTCATGTCTATAATGCTAATCCATTCGTCCTCCACACTTTTCTCTCTTGCAGGTCATTCTGTCCTCCTCTTGCACATGTGTCTAGAGAAGGAAAACGTGTCTCCACATTTGTAGGCACAAAATTCGAGGGTAATAAGCAAGTCGTGTTTTTTTGGGTAATATGAAGGGAGATTCGAATCAGTGATTTAATTTGATTACAGTTGTCAATGCCATAACTGAGTGTTGAAGTAGGCAGTTCTTTTGGAGATTGTAGATGTAGGAGAGATCTGGACACAAGGACCCCTAAAGTACCAAAACTTGGCATGAAGGGACATTAAGTACCAAAAGTACGGAAATGTACACATAAGTGTCAAAGATCGGAGCAAAAATGATTAGTTAAGTGCCAACGATGAGAAAATCCAGCCAAAATATTGACGTGGCACTTTTCTGACGAGTTGAGGTTGAAATGGCATCGTTTTAAGCGCTGACATGACCAAATAAGCCCAAAATGACGTCGTGTCGAGCACTGATGTAGCTAGATCAATCCAAAACGACGCTGTTTTGACCTTAATTAGATTTTTATATAATTTTAATTAAATAATATTAAAAATGAAATTTAAAAATTAGAAAAAAAAAGCAGCAGCATAGGCGGGGAGCCTCCCCCGCCTGTGGCCGCCGCCCCATCGTCGATGGGGTGGCAACACTGGCCATGAGGGTCGCCGGTGCCTAGGCAAGGGCTAGCGAGGGTCTCCAAGCTGTGCCTAGTGTCAATGACCCTCGCCATCCATCATCGCCACCCGACCATCAATGGGGCCGCGGCCACAGGTGGGGGAGGATCCCCTGCCTATGCATTTTTTTTTTTTTCGTTTTTAATATTATTTAATTAATATTTATATTCAAATTCAAATTTTGGCCAAAATGGCATTGTTTTTGGTAAAGGTGAGTTGATGTGGAATTTCGGCGAGCCATGTAAATGTTACAAATTATTAAAATAAGCCACGTCAGATTTTCGTCAACCTTCGCTGAAATTGGCACTTAAGTGATCCAATTTTTTAAAAAAATGGCACTTAAGTATACCTTTCGTAACTTTTGGCACTTAAGTGTCCCTTTGTGCCAAGTTTTGGCACTTGAGCTATTCTTTTCCTGAGAGATTTGTGGAAGAAGAAGAAGGACAAGAAGTGAGAGGCAAAAGAAGAGAATAGCCAGTAAGATAGAAAACACAAAAACAATTTGCAAGAATGGAGAATTGAGTTGTCAAGGCATGGAAGGAAAGAAGAAGAAGGAAAGTGGGATCCACACGGAAAAAGAAAAAGGAGAAGAATCAAAATAAAAAGCATTGACCAAATAATTTTTAAAATAGGATAAATGCATTAAAAGTCCTATAACTTGTCAATAAAATGCAATTGAGTCCTATAACTTTCAAAAAGTACAATAATTCATAAAACTTGTTACGAAAACACAATCAAGTTATAAAACTTTCAAAAAGTGCGATCGAATCCTAAAACATGTCAAATTAGTTAAATCAAGTCATTCTATTAATAATGCTTTTCGAAAGTTTTAGAACTCGATTGTACTTTCGTGACAATTTTTAAGACTTAACTACACATTTGAAAGTTTGAGGACTTAATTGTACATTTGTGATAAATTTTAGAACTTTTAGTACACTATTCCCTTAAAAAGGGATCACTTTTGTGAAGTTGTACTAGAAGTAGTAGTCCTCACAAGGGATAGTATGATCAAAATACCAAAAAAGGAGTGTCTCAAGCCAAAGAAGGAGTGAAAAAAGCACTGCTATATATCAATTTAGTTATAAACTTTATAATTATATCAATTAAATTCTAAACACTTTTCATATTTTGTTGATTGAGTCTTTTAGCCAATATTCATCAAAAATAAATGATATAGATGCTAGCCATCCTACATTGCACAACCAACACTAATGTGGAAATTTTTTAAATTTTTTATATTATTTTCAATTTCATACTCTTCTTTTATTGTTAAGGGTCAATAGGGGACTATTGTGTGAGGCCTAACGACCCCAGTTGGCAAGGGTCATGACGCTCATTGGCACTAGGCAAGGGTTGTCACACCCCGACTCTCGAGCTCACGACAACCCCTTCTCTTGGTCAATAGAAAGCGACGTCCCAGGACTTGTCAACGACCATTCATTTTAATATTTCATTAAGCGCAAGCGGAAGACGAACCATCCCCAGTCCAAACAGACAATCACACAATCAAATAGGGATAGAGGGATGAATAATAGGAACCTCAACGACTCATTTATACAATTTACTAGATTAACCAACGGATGATCATTTCTCAAAACAAGCCCGACAAAAGGGGCCGGTCCATCTTCTAAGCCAGGCCAAAAAGAAACTAGGCTAATCTAGCTATACAAAATGAACCTTCGGGTTCAGCACCTCAATCACTCAGACCCATTGGACTCGACTTCGTCAAGTCGATCACTGGTGGAGTGGGGGTAGGATTCTCCACTGCGGGTGCGCCATTCTAAAGGCCTGAAAAAGGTTAACCACGACTGGTTGAGATAAAATCTCAGCGAGTTCTTCCCCTAAGCCTCGATTAGTACACCAACTCAACCCGGGGTATCTCTCCAGAACCACCCCTCACTCAACCCAACCACAAACAACCAACAATCAGCAATCAAACCACAGACAAGGTCAACCAACAATCAAAAGTCGATTTGCATGCAACCTTACCCGGTATACCATACCCTGCATGTTAAACCTCATTCAATGCAAGCAATACAACCAATAATCGAATAGTCGGTTCGCATGCAATCTTACCCGGTATGCCATACCCTGCATGTTATAAGTCAGCACAATACACGCAATACACATGGTCGTTAAATGATGCAATTCATCAATCATATGCGAGTCGCGTAACAAGCGATCTCACCTGGTTATTGCCACACCCTGCACGTTATCAATTCGTGCATGCGTGCCCTAAATCATGATGTGATCACCTCATGCATAATCGGAACCAATGATGCCATATTTCTCATGCACTTTCACAACCACATGCGTTCCGATTATTACTACCTCACAAGGCTACAATCGAGGTGCAATGGCACTATGGCGCCCTTCCTCCGCAGAGGCGCAACCGTGCCCTTCCGTGCCCAAAAGATGTCAAGGGATCCTCTCCCAAGACCGCATGCCCAACAAACGTCAAGGGATACTCTCCTGAGAAAGCGGTTTCAACTGAGTGATCACGCAAGCATACCATCACAACCCACTTATTATCTTTGAGCATTAGCCAATGCACACATGCTTGCATATGAAACATCAAATCATTTCTCACAAAAGCGGTCCATTTCCGATGTCCCTCAGACAAATCACTTTCTTTCTCATAAAGGCAGTCCATTTATGGTGTCCCTCGGACAAACCATTTTCTTTCTTTTGTGAAAATCACATAATTCAAGCGGATGCTTATGCAATGCCACTTCCAATTCACTTCATATGATCAAGGCACATGAAATTATGCACAATTTCACTTCCGGATAACAGTGCACGTGAACAGTACCGTGAACAGTGCACGTGAACAGTAATTGTGAACAATGCACAACAGTGAAATTTCCGAATTTAATAATTAAATCATTTAATTCAAAAATTACATAATTTAATCAGTAAATGCAGAAATTAAATAAATAAATCAATTAAAACAATTAATCAATTTAATCAAGCAAAGCATGCTTAATTAGCACATAACACATAATTAAGCATAATTAAACAAGATTAAGCTAATCTAATATTAAATCTTAATCTAACCACCTATATTAGGGCTAATGCACTCAATTAAACATCTTAATCAGCCCTTAACACTAATTAACCCAACCCTAAGCAAGTTTAGGCACTAAATAGGGTTTAGGAGCTAAACTCACCCGTTAAGCAGGTCGGCAACACGGGTGCGGCGGTAGCAACGAACCTGACACCCGGGGACTTCTCCCACGACACTCCAAGGTGGTCCTGAGCTGAACACAGCAGCAACAAGCTCAAACTCCCTCTATAACTCCGAAAAACTGCACTGCTCAGGGGGAAAGTGGCTGACCAGAGTTGAATGGGCTACCCGGAGCTCCGGTGAGCGGCGGGCCGGCAACCGGCGGCACCCGAGGCTCGAGGGGGAACCACTTGTGGCTGGTATGGATGGTGGTTTGGCTGGAATGGGAGAAAAACAGGGGAAAAGGCAGAACAAAGCTGCTGCAGGCGGAACAATGACGGTTCGGCAACAGCCGGCTTCCAGCCACCGTACGAGTCGGCCGACAGCTCCTTCCGGCAATCGGCCAACATTATCTAAACATAAATTCTCTTCTGAACATGATGGTGGGTGGCACGAGACGAGATTCCAATGGGAAAGCCATGAACAACTCAGTTTTCGATGAGAGGTCAGAACCATAAATTGCAGGAAGGCAAAGGAAGCAAGGGGAGAGAGGGGCTGCGATTTTTGGAGCTGAAGAGGGGAGAGAGAGAGTGAAGTGAGGGCTTCTAGAAGACCCCTTCAATACCATTAAATTCCTTCTACACTCCCCCAAGCAAGTGACATCATCTTCTTTTCTCTTCCTTTGACTTTTCTTCAAAATATCCAAGGGCATTTGGGTCATTTCCACCTTGCACATTTCCCAATCTGCCCTTGGGCTGAAAATGAATAGGAACGGGCTCAGGAATTTGTTGGGCTCGAATTGGCTTAAGTTTAGACACCGAGCTTGGAAGGGTAAATGGGTCGGTTGGGTCCAACGGGCTCGCTCGCTTGTCTCGGTCTTCCATGGTAGCCATCCCACCTTGGGCGCGTGACCCACACTATTCTTGCTAGGCCCACATCCTCGTAGGCTCGTTTCCTCGGTCCAAAAGCCATTTTTCCCAAAAACTCGGCTCAACTGACACCGTCAACTGTCGAGGAAGCATCGTCCAAAAGTCCGTCCCAGACGTTCCCGAAAATTCGAAATCCAATCTTGGATTCTCATGTCATGTCAATTTTCGTTCGAATGCCATTTTGGTACCACTTAGACTGACATGCGGCTTCGAGGATTCACGCGTAATCGACTCGTGCCAATTCACGTTCAAGACTTCTCGACACATGGACGTCATTTACTACATGAAATTGTGAATGATCGATTATTATTTCAAAGTACACGATTATCAAGGATCGACATAGGGCCGTTCACGGGTTCAATAATAGTAGACGGAATCACTCATCGTCCCATTATTTCTGTCCGCGAATCAACTTCTAGTCATCTTTGAAATAAGCCTGCATGACTACAGGATTGTCTTTACGCAAGCCTCACGGTCTAGTCGTTTTCCCAAGTCAAGTTCTTTAGCCGCACGAGTTCTATCCTCAGTAGTCTTTCCCCTCAAGGTCAGTATCTCATGAGTGATCAGTTCTGAGTGAGATCAACCAACAATACATTGGCGAAATTAGCATTCATTCCTCCCTCAAAGGGCTCGAATTTCAGGATATCACAAGGGCTAATGACCCTCGCCCAATGGCTACCAAAGGCTCATTGCCCCCACTCACGGCACCCGACGACCATGAGCCTTAGCCAGACACTGGGCGAGAGTGCTAAGTCCTTACCCACTGCATCCTTGCCAGCGACTAACGAGGGCTGTAAGTCCTCCCCAGCCGCGACAAGGTTCACAACCCTTACCCAACTATGAGAGAGGGCCGTGACCATCGCTAGTGGCCAATCACGACCCTCACTCATAGCTGGGTGAGGTCAAGACCCTCGCTGTGGCTGCCGAAGACTCACAATGGATGGTGAGGACTCACAGCTTAAAGATGAATGTTTTTCTTGGATATCTTCTGTAAGGACCTAGGGCTCGCTAAGTAATATTGTCCGCTTTGGGCTGAGGCCCGCACGGCTTTAAAACGCGTTACTCAGAGGAGAGGAATCCCAGCTTTATCAATCAACCCAGGACTCCCCCCTAGGCGATGTGGGACAAGAGACATATGACCCCCTTCCTTGCACACGTCCGAGGACAGAGGCGCGGACGCACAACTATCCCTCCTCCCCTCGCACCGCCACCCGAGCCGTCACATCCCCCCCCCCTTCGGGCACAGCGTCCTCGCTGTGGTCCCACACGCGGTCGGGAGTCAGCTTTGGTACCATTTGTAAGGACCTAGGGCTCGTTGAGTAATATTGTCCGCTTTGGGCCGAGGCCCGCACAACTTTAAAACGCGTTACTCAGGGGAGAGGGATCCTAGTCTCATCAACCAACCCAGGACTCCCCCTTAGACGATATGGGACAAGAGACATGTGACCCCCTTCCTTGCGCACGTCCGAGGACTGAGGCACGAATGCACCGCCATCCCTCCTCCCCGTGCACCGTCACCCGAGCCATCACATCTTCTACGTTAAGATCTTTTCTTTACAGAGATTCCCGGGCTTCTATGGCTTCAAGGCCACGGGAAATATTAATTATCTTAGTAAAAGCATTTCAATAGGTTTGTCAAGTTTTGGTTGCACCTACCTTTTTCTTCTTCTTCTTTTGTCGAAGTTGCTCTTATCTTAGGTGAGGTATATTTAAACAGTAGTGGTCCCGACTAAAGCTGAGAGGGGTAGTGAGTCCATTGGTCAACTCTGATTGGTACCTTAGGAAGTTTCAAAACAAACCTGTTAGGATGAGTTTATTAAGACAATCAATGTCTTCCTCTAATTTTGTATCGCAAATGTCTTCAGATTAGGGTCTTATACATAGAAAAGTAATGCACATAGTCAGTCAATTGAAATCAAGCAGTTTTGCCTGAACAATGAGAATTACAAAGCCAAATTGCCCGACAAGTCGTTCAAAATATAGATCCAATCAATATCATACAAAATCCAGAAAGTAGAGTAACCATCCAATTTCCTAGAATATTATTTGACTTAAGATCAACATCCTCATTTTAATCATCTTTATCAAGAAGATCAGTCGATCTTCACACAAATCTACTTCCTATAATCACTTCCAACAAGAGGTAGTACCACAAATCCACAAATTATTAATAATCCTGCAAGTACTAGTATTAATTGTCTTGATATTTATAGGCAAGTTTACCAGCAAGACCAACCTAAACAAAACCCAAGTACTTCAGATTCCCCACATCATTCCACTACCCACTCACAAATGGTAGAATTTGAAGTCCTCACTATTGAAATATAATTTAAGCCAAATCGAAAATTCTTGAATCAATAATTTAACTCAAAAGAGAATAGAAATTAGACAATGGCTCTTTAACACTTTATCGAGCCAAGTCAAAGAAATCAAACAAAATTATTATGATTATATATATATATATATATATGAAATACAAATATTTTTCTTTGATTGGTTTGAAGAACATTTTCTTGAAACGAGAGAAATCTTAGGCTTAGATCATGCATGTAAACGGGAATTAGATAATAGCCAAACCATAGAATCTATTCATTCCCTCTCATACAGATAAAATTCCAACCTCGAGATAGTGTACCCTCGAAAAAAACTGGATTGGATAAAACTAACCGTTCAAAATCCTTCCTCTCAAGTAATATCAAGACTGAGAAACTTTTAAATCACCAATGTTCAAAACATTTCAGTTCCCTAAAACTCTTCATCTCGAATTTGTCAAAGTTATAGAAAAGAAAAAGAAATCTTTAGGAAAACCCAGTAATAGACACTACTACAATAAAAGGGTTAGTCATAAACGATACTCCAGATCAAGACTAAGTTCTTGGTAAGACTACTCATGACTCTGACAACAATTCCACTCCTGAAGTAAATAAACTTATATGGAAAAATCCACAAAAACTTTATTATTCTAGAGCCACTCCTCCTCATATAGCATTTGAAGAATTCTCCTATCAGATTCAAAATAAATATTCTGTTGCTGCAATCTATGAATGGAATATAGATGGCTTTGAAGAAAATAATATTAATCTATTAAATGAAATGGTCATGCTAGCCAATACTTATAAAACTCAATAAGAAATTTCTTATCACGTAATTACTAATTTTCTAGTTGCATTCACCAAACAACTAAAAGGTTGGTGAAATAATTAACTTATTAATGAATAAAAAACTCAAAATTCAAATGCATATATGTTAACACCTAAATTTAGATTATTTCACTTGTTCATCATCATGTATATATTAAGCATTTCATTGCATTTTGATTTATCAGAATTAGAGAATAATCTGATTGTGGAGGGAGGTTTAAAAGGTTTTCAATTTTGATTTTGGAGCCATTTTCGGTTGAGCAGTTTCCTTTATTTGCGGAAGATCGTCATTTGTTGAGTGAATATATGCTACAATCAAGGGAAACATTTGCTGAATAACAAATAATTTTTTGGAGTGGTTTCGGAAGATCGTCATTTGTTGAGTGAATATATGCTACAATCGAGGGGAATATTTGCTTAATAACAAATCTTTTTTTTCCTCTATAAATAGAGGCCAGAGGTGAGACGATGGACGAGGACAGAAACTGGTCAAGGGTGAGGGACCATTGAGAGAAGAAAAGTTAAAAAAAAGTGAGGGGAGACGTGAGAAAGGTGAGAGGGGACGAAGAGAAGTGAAATTGAAGGTTCTGAGAAAAGTGAAAAAGTAAGAGAGGAGAGAGTTCGTCCCCAAGTTGCTGCTTAAAAAAAGGGAGAGAAAAATGCTGAAAAAAGCAAAAGAGAGGGGGAGGGATAACTCGTGGGTTAGAAGAGTAGAAGTGTGGTCTTTATGGATTTTTCTTGTGGATCCGCACATTCTCAATGCTCCATCTCCTTCATCAGCAAAACTCACCACCCGCGGACATTCGCCTCACCAAATGAAGCCGCCATCGTCATCGACGTTCCCCTTCCGTCCGATCTCCGGTGACCACCACAACGTTGCTGACATCATGGACTGCCAGCATTAATGTCGTTTAGCCATCGCTCATTCTCGATCGGGCATTGCCTTCCTTCATCCGAAACGACCATTTTTGTTAATCTTTTTGCAGGATTTGAAGTGGTTAGCAACATCCCAAAGGATAACTGTCACGCCCTGAACACCGAGCACGCGACAACCCCTTACCATGGTCAATTGAAAGCGACAACCCCTTACCTTAGTCAATTGAAAGCGACAACCCCTTACCATAGTCAATTGAAAGCAACGTCCCATGACTCATCGACGACCATTCATTTTAATCTTTTGTTATGCGCAAGAGAAAGACGAATCATCCCCAGTCCAACAAACAATCAATCAATCAAACAGAGATAGAAGGATGATCAACAGAAACCTCGACTACTCATTTATACAATTTTCTAGATTAACCAACGGAGGATCGTTTCTAATTACAAGCCCAATAAAAGAGGGCCGATCCATTCTCAAAGCCAAGCCAAAAAGGTACTAGGCTAGGCTAATTTAGCTATACTCAATGAACCCTCGGGTTCAACACCACCATCACTCGGACCCATCGGACTCGACTCTATCAGGTCGATCACTAGAGAAGCGGGGGCAAGATTCTCCACTGCGGGTGCGCCATTCTAGGGGCCTGAAAATGACTAACCACGACGAGTTGAGATAAAATCTCAGCGAGTTCTTCCCATAAGCCCCAGTTAGTACACCAACTCAACCCAGGGTATCTCTCCAAAACCACCCCTCACTCAACCCAACCACAAACAGCCAACAATCAACAATCAAACCACAAACAAGGTCAACCAACAACCAAAAGTCGGTTCGCATGCAACCTTACCCGGTATGCCATATCCTGTACGTTATAAGTCAGCACAATACACGCAATGCACATGGCCGTTAGATGATGCAATCCATCAATCATATGCGAGTCGCGTCACAAGCGATCTCACCCGGTCATTGCCATACCCTGCACGTTATCAATTCATGCATGCGTGCCATAAATAATGTGATCATCTCATGCATAATTGGAACTAATGATGCCACGTTTTTCTCATGCACTCTCACATCCACACGTGTTCCGATTATTACTGCCTCACAAGGCTACAACCAAGGCACAACGGCGCTACGGCACCCTTCCTCCACAGAGGCGCAACCGTGCCCTTCCGTGCCCAAAAGACGTCAAGGGATACTCTCCCAAGACCGCATGCCCAACGAACGTCAAGGGATACTCTCTCGAGACCGCATGCCCAATGACACTCTCCTAAGACCGCATGCCCAATGAACGTCAAGGGATACTCTCCCCAGACCGCATGTCCACAAAACGTCAAGGGATACTCTCCCAAGACGGCATGCCCACAGAACGTCAAGGGATACTCTCCCAAGACAGCAGTTTCAACTTAGTAATCATGCAAGCATATCATCATAACCCACTTATTATCTTTGAGTATTAGCCAATACACACATGCTTGCATATGAAACCTCAAATCATTTCCCACAAAAGCGGTCCATTTCCAGTGTCCCTCGGACAAACCATTTTCCCCACCTTTCTCATAAAAGCAGTCCATTTTCAGTGTCCCTCGGACAAATCACTTTCTTTCTCATAAAGGCGGTCCATTTCCGGTGTCCCTCGGACAAACCATTTTCTTTCTTTTGTGAAAATCACACAATTCAAGCGGATGCTTATGCAATGCCACATCTAATTCACTTATGATCAAGGCACATGAAATTATGCACAATTTCACTTCCGGATGAACAGTGCACATGAATAGTATCGTAAACAATGCACGTGAACAGTAGTCGTGAATAGTGCACATGAACAGTGAAATTTCCGAATTTAATAATTAAATCATTTAATTCATAAATCACATAATTTAATCAATAAATGCAGAAATTAAATAAATTAATTAATTAAAATAATTAATCAATTCAATCAAGCAAAGCATGCTTAATTAGCACATAACACACAATTAAGCATAATTAAACAAAATTAAGCTAATATAATCTTAACCCTTAATCTAACCACCTATCTTAGGGCTAATGCACTTAATTAAACATCTTAATCAGCCCTTAGCACTAATTAACCCAACCATAAGCAAGTTTAGGCACTAAATAGGGATTAGGAGCTAAACTCATTCGTTAAGCGGGTCGGAGTGCAGACGCGGCGGCGGCGACGAACTCGACACCCGGGCACCTCTCCCATGATGATCCAAGGCGGTCCCGAGCTCAACACAGCAGCAACAACTTCGGATGCCCCACTGAACTTCACAAAACAACATTGCAGGAGGAGGTTGCTGGTCTGAGCAAAAACAAACTGGCCGGAGCTCCGGCAAGCTGGTAGCCGGTGACCGAAGGCTCCAGGGGGTCAAGGGGGAGTTGTGGATGGCTGGTGTGAGCAGTGGTTAGGTCAAAAATGGAGGAAAACATTTCAAAAGGCGGAACACAGCAGAACTGGTCGCTATAGTGACAGTCCGACGAGCAGTCGGCTTCCGGCCGCCGTACGATCGGATGGCGGCTCCGTTCAATGAACGATCAACACCATACATACGGATTCTCTCTCTTGAGCGCAACGGTGGGTGGCATAGCTTGAGATTCCACCAGGAAGGCAAGGGAAGCAAAGGGAGAGAGGGGCTGTGATTTTGTTGCTGAAGGAGGAGGAGAGAGAGTATATTGAGGGCTGCTCCCAGGCCTCATCAAGGCCATTAAATGCCTTCTCCAATTCCCAAAACAAGTGACATCATCTTCTCTCTCTTCCTTTTGACTTTTCTTCAAAATATCCAAGGGCATTTTGGTCATTTCCACCTTGAACATTTCCCAATCTGCCCTTGGGCTGAAAATGAAGGGCGGGCCTAGGAAATGGATCGGAAAATGAATAGGAATGGGCTCGGGAATTTGTTGGGCTTGAATTGGCTCAAGTTTAGATAATGGGCTAGGAAGGGTGAGGGGTCAGTTGGGTCCAACGGGCTCGCTTGTTTGTCTCGATCTTCCACAGTGGTTGTCTCACCTTGGGCGTGAGGCCCACACTATTCTTGCCCGGCCCACGTCCTCGTAGGCTCATTTCCTCGGTCCAAAAATTCCTTTTCCAAAAACTCAGCTCAATTGACACTGATGACTGTCGAGGAAGCATCGTCCAAAAGTCTATCTCGGACGTTCCTGAAAATTCGAAGTCCAATCTTGGATTCTCATGCCTTGTTAATTTTGCCCAAATGTCATTTTGGTATAATTCAGATTGATAGGCGGCTTCAAGGATTCTCGCGTAACCGACTTTTGCCAAACCACGTTCAAGACTTCTCGACACATTGACGTCCTTGACGACATGAAATTGCAAAGGATAGATTCTTATTTCAAAGTACATGATTATCAAGGATCGATATAGGGCCGTTCGCAAGTTCGATAATACTAAATGGAATCACCCGTCATCCCATTATTTCTGTCTGCGAATCGACTTCTATTCGTCCCTGAAATCGGCCTGCATGACTATAGGATCGTCCTTACGCAAATTTCATGGTCGAGTTGTTTTCCCAGGTCAAGTTCTTTAGTTACACGAGTTCTGTCCTCAGTAGCCTTTCCCCTCAAGGTCAGTATCTCGGAAATGATTGGGTCCGAACAGAATCAACCAACAATGCATTGGTGAAATTCACGTTCACTCATCCCTAAAAGGGCTCGAATTTCAGGACATCACAATTCTTCCCCCTTTACAAAAATTTCATCCTTGAAATTTGCAATCACAGACAAATCCTCAAAAAGATAGGGGTGCTAATGCTTCATCACTTCTTCGCTTTCCCATGTTGCTCCCTTTGTTCTGTGATGCTGCCAGATCATTTTAACCAAGGCAATAATCTTGTTTCGGAGTACTTGCTCTTTACGGTCCTCTATCCATATTGGCCTCTCCACATGCGACACTCTATCGTCTACGTCCAGTTCTTCAAAATTCAATACATGAGTCGAGTCCAGTTCATACTTCCTCAACATGGACACATGAAAAACATCATGTACTTGAGCAAGTTTCGGTGGCAACGCAAGATGTACACTAAAACCCCGATCCTTTCCAAAATTTCAAAAGGGTCCTACGTACCTCATACTTAACTTTCCTTTCTTGACAAATTTGGAAGTACCCCTCATCGACGATACTTTCAGAAACACATGATCGCTCACCTTAAACTCCAACGGTCTACGACTGTCACGACCCCCTTCCAGGGTCCGAGCTGCAGGTTAGTTTCGCGACATCCCAGGCTTGTTGCTATCCCGATTCATTTTATCTTGTTTATATGCACATGCGGAAGCATAACGTAATAACAACATCCCCGACAAACATCACTAGAAGAACATGGGACGCAAGTATATAATACGGCTATTTTCATTAGTAATTCGTATACAATTAACTTTCATATTACATAATATAAAAGGGCTTAGGTATCCCTATCTCCGCTACCACCGTGATTTCCAAAATTGGGAACCCGTCCCGTTACGGGCCGATATTACTAGTTCATCCCGTCAGACGTTGACCCTCCACTTGGGTCATCGGGCCTTTAAAGCCACGAATAGGCCCAATCATTTCACCGTCCGACCAAACGTACCATGCCTCATAACGGTGAGGGACCAATTCGTCCTATCCCTTGTGAACCCACACAGTTGAGGTATATCTATAGTACGTTATCCCTGCTTCAACGTGTATGACGTCTACGTCTACGGTCGACCCTTTTATTCTCATCGATAGACTAAACGTACAGGAGGAGGATTAGCCATCTTATCAACCTATAAAGGTAAAGGGGTGAGTTTTAGGGAAACTCAGTGAGTAAAACCTTTACCCTCGGCTAGCGTGACATCCCTTCATTAACGACTAGCCAGAGCAACTCATGCAGACAGTGTCGATGGCAGATCAATCGCAACTCACATACAATGTCATGACTAATGCAAGGGCTCTACTTACTCACCCATCGACTAACACATAAACATATATCTTCCACACTCAAGCACATATACCAGGGTTTCACTTACTCACGTGTTAGCTAACACGTAAATCAATATTACCCATACTTGAGCATAACCGGCATTCGTGTAAATCACTTTACATTGTCCTAGCTCAACCAGGCCCTCTCGACTCTTGCTGAGGCTTCTCGAGGCCAGCTTCTCGAGGCTTCCGGGGGTTACCCGAGACATCCCGTTGCGGGGGTACCAGTTGACGTTGTCTTGGCTCAACCAGGCCCTCTCGACTCTTGCCGAGGCTT
This sequence comes from Corymbia citriodora subsp. variegata, assembly GCA_014858505.1. Lineage (NCBI taxonomy): Eukaryota > Viridiplantae > Streptophyta > Magnoliopsida > Myrtales > Myrtaceae > Corymbia > Corymbia citriodora. Next base: position 17,311,460 of record CM026413.1, on the reverse strand, counting down.
CTCAGGGCCAGCTTCCTGAGGCTTCCGGGTGTTACCCGGGACATCCCGTTACGGGGGTATCATCATCTTTCCCATCTTTCATGGGGTGATCTTACAAATGCATCACTTATGACAGTTCTTATCTTTTCCTTAGCCAACTCATTCGTGACTCAACAATAACATCATGCTCATACATAATCATGCATGCCGTGCTTTCTACGACCCGAGTCTAATGACGCCATGATAATTCTAAGTCCAAGGTTTGGCTCAAACGCTAAGTAACAAGGGTCCCGCACCAAATCCAAGACATGAGCTTAGCATACTTCGATGCCAACCAAGACCTTGTGGGCTTGAGCGATCCCCGTACCGAACGAGACTAGGATTCGGCATGTCTTTATGTCGATCCAAGACCTCATGGCCTTGGGCAATCCTCATACCATACAAAACTTGAGTTCCGGCACTTCGTTACCGACTCAAGGTTTATGGCTTTGGGTGTTCCCAACTTGCGTTGAACACCAATGACGAACCATGGCATCATCTCGGTCGTGAAACAATCACGCACATGCATAAGATTCACGTATGAACCAACGTACACATAATCTCCCATACAATCACAGTTCAACAAGAGAAGACCGTCTAGTCCTCATGATAGAAATGATCATGCTAGGGAGAAGTAAGAGATTCTACTTACCTGGACGAACCTCATGAGACTAGAGAAGCTACTTGATAGAGAGAGAACGGCTTCCTTGAAAACCAAAGGAGAGAGTGGGCATGAGGAGGAAGAGGGCGGCCTTGGGAGGAGGAAAGAGGAAGGAGGAGGATGGTGCAAATGATGAGGGAGGAGGAGAGGCTTCTCCTATTTATAGTCCCTGAGCTCATCATTGCATTTCTAACCATCCAATCCTCTCTTTCCAAGTGGTCTGCCTAGAATCCTTAATTGGCAAGCCTATTTCTTCAATAATTGCACCTAAGGGATGACTAGGCAAAGCTAAAGGTTCTATTTGGCAGTCTAGTGAGTAGATGTCATTGATGACGGCCCACCTTTCGCTTTCCTATTGGTCCACTTGTTTCCCCTCATTTATTGGCATTTATGAAAGTTTGACTAGAAAGATGTCTAACTTGCCAACTAAGTTTCTAAATTTCCATAGGCTCATAATGAGGGTTCGGGTGTCACCTTCCGATTGGGCCATGTGTAATCCATCTCCATCATAGTCCCCAAGATATTTTTGACCACCATCATGACCTTTGAAAAGTAAAGGATAAGCCTTATCCAATAAGGCTTCTAGAGAATTCTTCTCTTTTGACCTTTTCTTAACCAAGAAGGCGGTCCGGAGAATTCCACCATCCAAGTTGATTCCGGGGCTGGAAAAGAGATCATAGTACATGTCTCAGAAAACCAATTTACATGTTCTTGGGGTTCGAGCCACATACCCCAAATTCGCCCAAACTGCTTCCTTAGGCGATTGGTTGGCCTTGAGGGTCGGCCCTACAGTCGGTACAATGGCCGGCCCTTGGGTTGACACAATCAGCTCTAAGCGGCTCTGGAACTAGCCCTCGGGCCGATCTTTGGGCCTCCTGCCGAGCCTAGTGCGACTTTCCCTCATAATTCGGTCCTTAGTCCTCGAGTCGGTTCAAGGCCAATTCCAAGGCTACCCATGGCCTAGCACTAAGCCAAGGCACTCATGGACCTTAGAAATTACAACAGAATAGCCGGGTCTATCCCGAGGCTCATTCTGATCAATGCCCGATCCATCCGCATGGTTCATGGCGGGTGCAATACCGATCCATGGTCAGACATCACCAATTCGAGATTCTTTTCCAATCACTAAGAATTAAATAGGGAATGAGGCATTTTTGGTCAGAAGACGATCACTTTTGATCAAGTTGGATCATCCATGTATCAGTGCATAGCCGGGCGGAATCACCCGCGGCCAGACGCTACGACCGGTCGAATCGACCCATGACCATCCGCCGATCCAAAATCGTCCCATGATCAATTCTCATGACCGAAAAGTCATCTTATGAGCTGGTAGTCTGTTCCCATTGGTGTGGTCGGTATACTTTTCATGGCCAACGTCTCGACCAGTTCATGACCGGTCAGTTGATCGAACCATGACCAATCATTGATCCTTGCCGATCAAACTAATCGATCCATGGCCAACGGTCCATGGTCGACTCATTCAGGACCTTATTGCCAATTTCATGGGGTCGGTTTTCGAGGATGTTACAACAACGCTTATCTGCACAACTCTTCTGACGACTTTGAGCGATCTTTAGTCTGACTCAGATAACCTGAACTACATTCAATAACTGCTAAACCAATTTTTGAATCAGAGACTCCCAGTTCTCTGACCTCATTCCATATACTGGAGTTCCACAAACTTGACCATATTTCGGCTATACCATTTCGATAAAATCTTATCACACAAGCACTCTCTTTTTGCACAGCGCATAGTTCAGTTCATTTCTGCCCATTTCAACATCCTAGAAGCCTGCTAGGAGTTGCTCCTTACTCAGGCACTCTGGCCCCGGCGACCACTCCCCGCCCTCGTCGGATCAGTCGTTATGGGCATCTTCGAACTACACCATTACTAGTTCCTTTTAGACATGCACCATCTCATAGAGGTATTAGCCGCTTTGGCTTATCCCATACCAAGCCTCACGATTTTAACCTCGTCTGAGTACCTCAAAGTGCAAAACTTTCTCTAGCTCGTCAACCCATGAGTTCATTTCCACGGGGTCACTTATCAACACTTGAAATCTAATTCATTGAATTTCCATCAAACCGCTATTCGAATTCCACAAATCATCGATTTTTCTTTCAACATTCCTTTCACGTCCATTTAATAACCAAACCAAGAATTCGCCTCAACCACTTGAAAATTAGTGCAAATCAAATATCATTTATTGCACTAAAGGCTTTCGAATACTTTTTCAAATCCTTTCTTATTGATTGTCCGTCTGCAGATGGTACGCCGTACTATACTGCAGTTTCTTCCCTAAGGCCGACTGCAAACTTTTCCAAAAAGTTGCCACAAACTTAGGATCACGGTCAGATGTAATCGTCACTAGAACTCCATGTATGCGCACAATATGATGTACATACAACTATGCATACCTATCCAACGTAATATCTTTTCTTACCACAACGAAGTAAGCTGACTTCTTCAATTTGTCAACTACTACCCAAATCGAGTCATTGTCTTGCTGACTCCTTGGCAATCCCATCACAAATCTATCATAATGTGTTCCCACTTTCACTCGAGAATCTCAACTACGATGAGCTTCCGACAAGATTGCTTCTATAAGTTCTCCATCTTTCGAAATGCACAATCATCCTCGAAACCTTAACGTCTCATCCTCGAACACTTGAAAGTCTGCTTTCCTCTTTGCCTGATCCATCTGCAGGATCTTAACAATTTCAGAATCCATCGCTTGGGCACTCTTAATCCTACTTTGCATCTTGGGTTCTACCCTGAGAGTGGCCATTAGACTAGCAAGATGGCCGACCTCAATTTTAAAATCTGAGTCCTTGACTCCCTCCACAAGAATTCACTCTTGTACCATCATCTGTGCAATCGACGACTTTCGACTGAGTGCATCTGCCATTTTATTCGCTTTCCCCAGATGATACAAAATTTCACAATCATAGTCCTTAAGAAGTTCTATCCATCATCGTTGAACATGAGGCAAAGATGATCATCGCACCTTGCCATGTTGCATTAACACATAGCCTAATCCTTTATACGACGCGTCACTGTAGATTTCATACCCACCAGGACCGGACAGTAATGTCAAGACGAGTTTACTCTTGAGCTCTTGGAAACTACGCTCACACTTGTCCGTCCAATCAAACCTCTCCTCTTTCTTTAACAACCTCGTCAATGGCATGGTTATCGCAAAGAAACTTCTCCACGAAACATCTATAATATCCCGCCAATGCCAAGAAACTTCGAATCTCAGTTACCGTCATAGGTCTCGGCCAATTCATGACCACCTCGATCTTAGTCGGGTCAACGACGATCCCTTCACCTAAAATTACATGACCTAAAAATACCACACAAGATAACCAAAACTCGCACATGCTAAACTTGGCATACAATTGATGCTTCCTCAAAGTCTGCAGTACTGATCTCAAGTGTCTCTCACGATCCTCTGGACTCCTCAAGTATACCAGGATATCGTCAATGAACACAATCATCAGTCATTGGCAATGGATACTTGTTCTTAATCATCACTTGATTAAGCTGCCGGTAATCAACGCGGAGATGCAAAGACCCGTCCTTTTTCCTTACAAACAGTATCGGTGCTCCTCAAAGGACGCTCTAGGACGAATGAACCTTTTATCCAGTAACTCTTGCATCTGCACATCCAGTTCTCTCAATTCGGACAAGGCCATCTTATAAGGCGCCTTAGAAATCAATTCAATCCTAGGGGCCAACTCAATCACAAACTCAATTTCTCTCTCTGGAGGCAACCCCGGCAATTCTTCGAGAAATTCGTCCATGTACTCTTGTATTATTGCAATATCCTCCACATTTGATCCTTCTACAAGCGTATTTGCCACTAATGCCAAATACCCTTGGCATCCATACTCCAACAATGGAGTCACCTCGAGTGACGAAATTAGAAGAACGGAGGGTTCCCCTCGATTTCCTACAATTTCAAAACTACTAACCACTACTGGGTTAAACTGAATTGTCTTTCCATGACAATCCACCATATGCAATGACTTCCTCACGACTTAGTTTCGGGCGATCGGCTTTCCCACGTAATTCTTTCTATTAGGTGGGATGGGATTCCTTCTCCCCATCATCGGTCTCTTTCCAAACCAACGATTGTCTCTATTAGGCACGAACCACAAGCCAGATGCGGTCGCCCTCTCATCATATTCTTCTCTATCATCTAGGCCCTTTCGCACATCTCATCAAAGCTCTTTAAGTTCAAGGGCACGAGCTAGGTTTTCAATTCTGGCTTCAAGCCATCTCTAAAACGTCTCGCCCTATCCATAGGGTTCTCTACCAACCTCGGCTATTACTTGGCCAACTCAGCAAACTTCGCCTCATACTGATCAAATGACATCTGATTCTGACGAAACTGTAGGAACTCTACCATCTTTGACTCTCTTGCACTGTCTAAGAAACACTTCCCATTGAAAGCTTCACGGAAGGCACCCCAAGCTTGAGCAGTGCCTTCAGGGAACACTCTTTCTTGAGTGACTTCCCACCAATTAATGACATTACCTTGAAGCTAATAAACTGCCATAAACACTCTGTCTTCTCTTAACACCTCGGCACTGTAACAGTCCTCTCGTTATCCCTTATCCAAAGGGTCACAGCTTCAGGGTCGCCCACGCCATTAAATCTCGGTGGCCACAATCTCAGGAACTACTCTATCAGCCTAGGTATTGGTCTCTCATAGATCTCTCCTCACACTAGGGAAACCACAAGGACCACAGCAGGAGCACTCAGCTTGCTGTCCTAACAAGGTCTCTAGTGCCAGTAGGATCCCGCCTAACTTAGGATCTGCTCGCGCGCTACTTCTAGCACTGGTCTGACCAGACGCTACCCTACGCCTAAAGGCTCTCTCTGCTTAGGATTGCTCATCACTCTGGACCATGAGCAACCCGCCACCGCACAAAACCACCAAAGCAATCACAAGCATGTAATATAAAAGCCATCCCTATCTCACTATCCCAAAAATCCCATGCACCTTATCACTCTAAGTCTCGACCTTACTTTGATACCAAAATCAACTGGGATGTCACGCCCCAAACACCGAGCACGCGACAACCCCTTACCATGGTCAATTGAAAGCGACGTCCCAGAACTCGTCGACGACCATTCATTTTAATCTTTCGTTTTGCGCGAGCGGAAGACGAATCATCTCTAGTCCAACAAACAATCAATCAATCAAATAGGGATAGAGGGATGATCAGCAAAAACCTGGACTACTCATTTATACAATTTTCTAGATTAACCAACGGAAGATCGTTTCAGATTACAAGCCCAATAAAAGAGGGCCGATCTATTCTCAAAGTCAAACCAAAAAGGCACTAGGCTAGGCTAATTTAGCTATACTCAATGAACCCTCGGGTTCAGCACCACCATCACTCGGACCCATTGAACTCGACTCCGTCAAGTCGGTCACTAGAGAAGCGGGAGCAGGATTCTCCACTGCAGGTGCGCCATTCTAGGGGCCTGAAAATGGTTAACTACGACTGGTTGAGATAAAATCTCAGCGAGTTCTTCCCATAAGCCTTGGTTAGTACACCAACTCAACTCGGGATATCTCTCCAGAACCACCCCTCACTCAACCCAACCACAAACAACCAACAATCAACAATGAAACCACAGACAGGGTCAACCAACAATCAAAAGTCGGTTCGCATGCAACCTTACCCGGTATGCCATACTCTGCACGTTATAAGTCAGCACAATACACACAATGCACATGGCCATTAGATGATGCAATTCACCAATCACATGCGAGTCGCGTCACAAGCGATCTCACCTGGCCATTACCATACCCTGCACGTTATCAATTCATGCGTGCATGCCATAAATAATGTGATCATCTCATGCATAATCGGAACCAATGATACCACGTTTTTCTCATGCACTCTCGCATCCACACGTGTTTCGATTATTGCTGCCTCACAGGGCTACAACCAAGGCACAACGGCGCTACGGCGCCCTTCCTCCATAGAGGCGCAACCGTGCCCTTCCGTGCCCAAAAGACGTCAAGGGATACTCTCCCAAGACCGCATGCCCAACAAACGTCAAGGGATACTCTCCCAAGACCGCATGCCCAATGACACTCTCCCGAGACCGCATGCCCAATGAACGTCAAGAGATACTCTCCCAAGACCGCATGCCCACAGAACATCAAAGGATACTCTCCCAAGATCGCATGCCCACAGAACGTCAAGGGATACTCTCCCAAGACGGCGGTTTCAACTTAGTGATCATGCAAGCATACCATCACAACCCACTTATTATCTTTGAGCATTAGCCAATGCATACATGCTTGCATATGAAACCTCAAATCATTTCTCACAAAAGCGGTCCATTTCCGGTGTCCCTCGGACAAACCATTTTCCCAACCTTTCTCATAAAAGCGGTCCATTTACAGTGTCCCTCGGACAAATCACTTTCTTTCTCATAAAGGCGGTCCATTTCCGGTGTCCCTCGGACAAACCATTTTCTTTCTTTTGTGAAAATCACACAATTCAAGCGGATGCTTATGCAATGCCACATCTAATTCACTTATGATCAAGGCACATGAAATTATGCAAAATTTCACTTCCGGATGAACAGTGAAATTTCCGAATTTAATAATTAAATCATTTAATTCATAAATCACATAATTTAATCAAAATAATTAATCAATTTAATCAAGCAAAGCATGCTTAATTAGCACATAACACACAATTAAGCATAATTAAACAAGATTGAGCTAATCTAATCTTAACCCTTAATCTAACCACCTATCTTAGGGCTAATGCACTTAATTAAACATCTTAATTAGCCCTTAGCACTAATTAACCCAACCCTAACAAGTTTAGGCACTAAATAGGGATTAGGAGTTAAATTCACCCGTTAAGCAGGCCGGAGACGCGGACGTGGCGGCGGCAACGAACCCGTCACCCGAGCACCTCTCCCACGATGATCCAAGGCGGTCCCGAGCTCAACACAGCAGCAACAACTTCGGATGCCCCACTGAACTTCACAAAATAACACTGCAGGAGGAGGAGGTTGCTGGTCGGAGCAAAAACAAGTTGGTCGGAGCTCCGGCGAGCTGGTGGCCAGTGACCGAAGGCTCCAGGGGATCGAGGGGGAGTTGTGGGTGGCTGGTGTGGCCGGTGGTTAGGTCGAAAATGGAGGAAAACAAGTCAAAAGGTGGAACACAACAAAACTGGTCGCTACAGTGACGGTCCGGCGAGCAGCCGGCTTTCGGCCGCAGTACGGATCGAAAGGCGGCTCCGTTCGACAAACGGCCGATGCCATCCATACGGATTCTCTCTCCCGAGCACAATGGTGGATGGCACGGCCCGAGATTCCACCGGGAATGCAATGAACAACTCAAAATTCGGTGAGAGGTCAGAAGCTGAAATTTAAGGAAGGCAAAGGAAGCAAAGGGAGAGAGGAGCTGTGTGACATCCTGAAATTCGAGCCCTTTTAGGGAGGAATGAACGTCAATTTCGCCAATGCATTGTTGGTTGATCTCACTCAGAATTGATCCCTCCTAAGATACTGACCTTGAGGGGAAAGATTAATGAGGATAGAACTCGTGTGACTAAAGAACTTGACCTAGGAAAACAACTTGACCGTGAGACTTGCATAAGGACGATCCTGTAGATATGCAAGCCAATTTCAGGGACGAATAGAAGTCGATTCGTGAACAGAAATAATAGGACGACGGGTGATTCCATCTACTATTATCAAACTCACGTACGGCCCTATGTCAATCCTTGATAATCGTGTATTTTGAAATAAGAATTGATCCTTTGCAATTTCATGCACTCAAGGACATCCATGTGTCAAGAAGTCTTGAACGTGAATTGGGACGAGTCGGTTACGCGTGAATCCTCGAAGCCGCCTATTAGTCTGAGTAGTACCAAAATGGCATTCGGGCAAAATTAACAAGGCATGAGAATCTAAGATTGGACTTCGAATTTTCGGGAACGTCCGGGACGGACTTTTGGATGATGCTTCCTTGATAGTTGACAATGTCAGTTGAGCCGAGTTTTTGGGAAAGGGATTTTCGGACCGAGAAAATGAGCCTACGAGGATGTGGGCCGGGCAAGAGTAGTGTGGGCCACACGCCCAAGGTGGGATGGCTACCGTGGAAGACCGAGACAAACAAATGAGCCCGTTGGACCAAACCGAGCATTTACCCTTCTGATCCCGTTGTCTAAACGTGAGCCAATTCTAGCCCAACAAATTCCCGAGCCCATTCCTATTCATTTTCTGGCCCATTTCCTAGGTCCGGCTTTCATTTTCAGCCCGAGAGCAGATTGGGAAATGTGCAAGGTGGAAATGACTAAAATGCCCTTGGTTGGGGTTTGAAGCAAGCCATTTAATGGTATTAATGAGGCTTGAAGACCAGCTCTCATCCCTCTCTCTCTCCCCTTCATCTTCTCCAAAAATCGCAGCCCCTCTCTCCCCTTGTTTCCCTTCTTCCTGCAAATTTCAGCTTCTGACCTCTCACTGAATTTTGAGTTGTTCACTGCCTTCCCGGTGGGATCTTAGGACCTGCCACCCACTGTTGCACTCGGGAAAGAGAATCCGTACGGATGGCGTCGGCCGTTCATCGAAAGGAGCCACCGTCCGATCCATACGGTGGCCGGAAGCCAGCTGCTCGCCGGACCGTCACTGTAGCGACCAGTTCTGCTGTGTTCCGCCTTTTGACCTGTTTTCCTCCATTTTCGACCTAACCACCGCCCACACCAACCACCCACAACTCCCTCTCGACCCCTCGAGCCTCCGGTCACCGGCCACCAGCTCGCCGAAGCTCCGGCCAGCTTGTTTTTGCTCCGACCAGCAACCTCCTCCTCCTGCAGTGCTTTTTTGTGAAGTTCAGTGGGGCATCCGAAGTTGTTGCTGCTGTGTTGAGCTTGGGACTGCCTTGGATCATCGTGGAAGAGGTGCCTGGGTGTCGGGTTCGTCGCTGCCGCCACGTCCGCGTCTCCAACCCGCTTAACGGGTGAATTTAGCTCCTAATCCCTATTTAGTGCCTAAACTTGCTTAGGGTTGGGTTAATTAGTGTTAATGCTGGTTTAGGATGGTTAATTAAGTTGTATTAGCCCTAAGATAGGTGGTTAGATAGGTGATTAAGATTAGCTTAGCTCAATCTTGCTTAATTATGTTTGATTATGCTTAATTGTGCTTATTTGTGGATTATGTGATAATTAAGCTTGTTTAGCTTAATTGATTGATTAATTGTGTTTAATCAATGTTTTGTTTAATTTCTGAATTTAATTTATTATTAATTGAATTTCAAAAATTACTGTTCATTATTACTGTTCACGGCACTGTTCATCCGGAAGTGAAATTGTGCATAATTTCATGTCTCTTGATCATATGAAGTGAAATTGATGTGTCGTGGCATGAACATTAACATGAATCATGTGAATTTCACAAAAAGGGGAAAATGGTTTGTCCGAGGGACACCGGAAATGGACCGTCTTTATGAGAAAGAAAGTTATTTGTCCGAGGGACACTAGAAATGGACCGCTTTTATGAGAAAGGTGGGGGAAAATGATTTTTCCGAGGGACACTGGAAATGGACCGCTTTTATATACAAGCATGTGTGCATTGGCTAATGTTCAAAGATAATAAGTGGGTTGTGATGGTATGCTTGCATGATCACTAAGTTGAACCTGCTTTATCGTAGATTATGGAAAGGGAGGACACGGAAGGGCACGGTGCGCCTCTGCGGAGGAAGGACACCGTAGCGCCGTTGCGCCTCGGAGGGCACGAAAGGGCATGGTTGCGCCTCTGCGGAGGAAGGGCACCGTAGCGCCGTTACGCCTTGGAGGGTGTTGACACCTAAATTTTGGCAATTTGTTTTACTATTTATCAATTGCATTGAAAAATTAGAGATTAGTTTCTAATCCCTTAACAAAAAAATTATTTCATTAAAATTGCATCGCATATAGACATTAGGAGCACTTGCATTAGTAGTATTAAAATTTATCAAAAAAAAAATTAATTAAAAATAATAATAATTAAAAAATTAAAAAAAAAATCGAAAAAAGAGGACGGGCCAAGGCTGGGGCTGCCTAGCCTCCCCCACGTGGCCCATTCCCTTTCCTAGCTCGGGCTCGGCCCATTTCTTTGTTTCCCTTTCCTTTCTCGGCCCGGCCCGTCCATCTTTCTTCTCCTTTCTTTCTCCTCCACGCGTGGGACCTGCGGCAGAAGAAAAAGGCAGCAAGTCAGCAGGAAGCAAAGCGACAGGAGCAAGTCAGTAGGAAGCAAAGCAGGAGAAGGTCACACGGCAGCAGAAAATCAGGGGGGGTTAGGTCGGCAAAAGGAGAACAAAAAGAAAAAAAGAAGACTCAGGAGAGGGGGGAGGTTCACGAAGGAGAAACGGAGAGGACGACGGAAGAGGAGAGCAAGAGAAAGCCGAGTGGGACTCTAAAAAACCAGATCTGAAAAAAGAGGCAGAACCGAGAGAGGAGGGAGGAACCGGAGAGTGAGCTGCTCGAGAGAGGTTCTTCAAAGAAGAATCAGGGAGCGGGAGAGGATCCGAGCGAGGCAGTGACCGAGGAAGAGCAAGAGAGCTTCAGCCGACGCCTCGGCCCCACGCGAGCTCCGTCCGACGTCTCCTCATTTGGCGTCCTCAAGCTGAACCAGGTAAGCTTCCCTCGAGCATCCTTGTTTGTTGTTGATGAAGTCGTGGGCCGGAGCTCGCGCCGACCAATTCGCGCGGGCCCCGGCCCCTGTCGTCCCTCCATAAATGTTTCTCAGAGTGCTGGCACGTCTAGTTAGAAGCTTAGGTCCGGTCTGGGTTAGGCTCGAACCGGAAACCCTTTGTTTTACGCACGCACGCCAAGTGTTTGACGAAACGCCCCACTGAAAACCGAAAGCACTATCCACTTCGAGCTCGAAAACAGACCAGCATTCGCTGCTATTCTTGTTGAATCATATTCGTTCGTCTTGTTCACATTTTTTTTGCATGATATTTGCGCAAAACAATAGTTTAGCGTCAAATTGGCGATGGTTTCTCTTCGCGTCGGAGAATAGCTTAGCGTCCGTCACCTGAGTGGGTGGCCGGCAGCTGTCGGTGCTGGCGGAGACGAGTGGCCGATGAATGACGGTGGTTCGGCGAGGTGGGGGTTTAGGCCGTCTCGGTCAATGGGGGTGTCCTGATGAAGTTGCAGTGAGGGTTTGTGAAAAAAAAAGAAAAAAAAGAAAACGAGGAGGGTGCAGGAATTTTGGGGGGAGCGTCGGGCGTGCATGGGAAAGCATGCAGGCGTGGCAGAAAGAGAACAGGAAGAGGAAGACCAGAAATAGAATAAAAAACATTAAAAATAAAAAATAAAAAAGATTAAAGAAAAGCCAAAAAAGGCCAAAAAATAAAAGTAGGGGAAGAGGATGGGCTTCGCCATGGGCCTGCTTCAGTTGGGTTGAGTTTGGTCATGGGCCGGTTTTCTTAGTTGGGCTAGAAAAATTAGAAATCGAAATTGGTTTTTTTTTTAAAGAAATTCGTGTGGGCCCTTTCGTTTTGTTTTTTTAATGGGCTTAAGGCCGGTCCGGGTCCTTTAGCCCAACCCGGACAGGCAGGGTCCAAATCGGGTCAGCAGGGCCGGGCTTCCTCCGGGTCAGTTTAGTAGGGCCGGGTCTCTTGACCCGGTCCGAATTATCTTTTTATTAATAAAAAATATATAAAAAAATCGATAATTCAGAAAATCATAAAAAACATAAAAATATAAAAAAATCATAAAAATTTTCGGAATTTCAGAAAATTCATGGAAAATTCAGAAACCTAAAAAGTTATGAAAAATTTCGAAAAAAATGTTTTTTTATTATTTATTTATTAAAAATCAAAATTTATTAAAATATTGAAAATTCCAAAAAAATTTCAAAAAAATCCCAAAAGCCCCAAGTTGATTTTAGAGCTTCATAAAAAGCTCTAAAATAATTCTTGGATCAATTTTCTCTTAAAAAGTGTTGGAAAATCATCGGCCTAAGATTGTGCTTAAAATCGAACAAGTCTTCCCAGCTTCACCTTAGGGTTTTAATTATCCTCGGATACAATTGCCCTTGAATGCACACTTATGATGCGATGATTATGGTTTCTTCCTTAGTTTAATTGGGATTGTCATTCATTTATCTCCTAATGTTATGTGTTTATCTTTTCCTGCAATTTATTTAAGGCTTTCTTGAATTGCCGATTGTCATATTTTGATGATTGCGCACCCGCATGATCACCTCACATGTTAGTGGTTAATTCTAAAATCAATCCGAACTGCCTGACAAAAGTCTTTTGAAATGAACAAGATTAGGTACCGAAAGGGCACTAATTGGTTAATTAGTGTAATCAAGTCCCCGACTCTAGAATCTCTGGTTGCGTAGAAAGTGAGGCACACTCCCATGCCTCGCTTGGTTTCTAGCCGACCCCAATAGGCTAGTGGCGACTGCTCATTTGAAGATTTTCATGAACACCCAACGTCACGCGGGGTATGAGCTTGGGAGAGCCTATGTCTAATGAGGGTCTTGGACCCGCCCTATGGACAATACCCCTAAACCTATTTATTTCGATATTTCCTTTCCCCCATCCGGGACGGAAAAAATAGGTCGCGACAGAGGGTACGGAAGGGCACAGTTACGCCTCTACAGAGGAAGGGCGCCGTAGCGTCTCGGCCTGCACAGAAGGGCACGGTTGCGCCTCTGCAGAGGAAAGGCGCCGTAGCATCGTAGCAATAGCACGAAAAGGCATGGTTGCGCCTCTACGGAGGAAGGGCGTTGTAGCACCGTTGCACCTCGACCAAGTTGCAACCCTGTGGGGCAGTAATAATCGGAACACATGTGGATGTGAGAGTGCATGAGAAAACTATCATTAGTTCCGATTATGCACGAGGTGATCATATCATTTATGGCACGCACGCATGAATTGATAACGTGTAGGGTATGGCTGTCACGCCCCGACTCTCAAGCTTGCGGCAACCTCATTACCTTGGTCGATTGAAAGTGACGTCCCAGGACCTATCAACGACCATTCATTTTATCTTTGATTATGCGCAAGCGGAAGACGAACCATCCCCAGACAAACAAACAATCAAACAGGGATAGAGGGATGAACAACAATGACAATAACAACTATTCATTTATACATCTTCCTGGATTAACCAATGGAGGATCGTTTTTCGAATTACAAGCCCGACCAAAAAGGGCCGATCCATCCTCTAAGCCAAACTAAAAAGAAACCAGGCTAATCCAACCGTACACAAAGAACCCTCGGGTTCAACACCACGGTCACTTGGACCCATCGGACTCAAGCTCCGTCGGGTCAATCACAGGAGAAGCGGGGGCAGGATTCTCCACTGCAGGTATGCCATTCTAAGGACCTGAAAATGTTTAACAACGACGGGTTGAGATAAAATCTCAACGAGTTCTTCCCCCTAAGGCCCAGTTAGTACGCTAACTCAACCCGGGGTATATCTCCAGAACCACCCCTCACTCAACCCAACAAACAACCAAAACCAAACAACAACCAACAACAGACAGGGCAACCCACAATCAATATTTGGTTCGCATGCAACCTTATCCGGTATGCCATACCCTGCGCGTCCAATCTCATACAATGCAAGCAACACATATGGCCGTTAGATAACACAATTCATCAATCACATGCGAGTTGCGTCACAAGCGATCTCACCTGGCCATTGCCATACCCTGCACGATTGTCAACTCATGCGTCAAATCATCATGCCATCAAGAGCATGTGAATAATCAGAGCATCTCACACAACTTTCTCATGCCTCACACCTACACATGCTCCGATTATTACGACCCCTCCTCCTGGGCCACGGCACAACCTTATGGTTGACGGTCTACCGGTCGAAGACCAGGCATCGTCCTCCCCCATGAGGCACGGCGACGTCACGGGCTCTCTCCCATCGACGATATTCCCTATGGAGCATGGGGCACGCTCACCGCCGCAGCCCCGCATCTGACCACTGTCAGGCGACCCAATGGTCACGGCACAACCCCAATGGGGATTGGCGGTCATCCAGCTCAATCGGGCTATCAACTTTAATCTGACCAAGCAACACATTAGCAAACAGTTCATTCTTGTCTTTGCTTTTGCTTGGTTGTGAATGCAACATCACTCATGCTCATGTGACATGCCATTTCAAATAACCCATGCAATATGTCATGCGATCTCACTCGACAATTCCAAAAATCCAAAATCCAACCAACACTCGATCACGCATTTCATCAATATTCACGAGTACAATTAACAATCGGCACTTCAATTAATCATAACAATCAAGAGCACATCAAAATAAGACTAAATTTAGCCTCTGTATGAATAGTGCCATGAACAGTAATCGTGAACAGTAATTATGAACAGTGATTTCCCGAAATTCAATTAATTAAAATATTTAATCCAGAAATTAAACAAAACATTAATTAAAACAATTAATCAATCAATTTAAGCTAAACATGCTTAATTAAATACATAAGCACAATTAATCCCAAATTAAGCACAATTAAGCTTAATAAGCAAAATTAAGCTAATCTAATCTTAAACATATATCTAACCACCTATCTTAGGGCTAATACAACTTAATTAAACCCCTTAAACCAAGATTAAACACTAACTAACCAACCCTAAGCAAGTTTAGGCACTAAATAGGGATTAGGAGCTAAACTCACCCGTTAAGCGGGCCGGCGACACGGACGCAGCGGCAACAACGAACTCGACACTCGGGGACCTCTACCACAGTGATCCAAGGCGGTCCCAGGGCTGGAACAGCAGCAACAAACTCGAAATACCCACTGCAACACTGAAAACTGCACTGCTGGAGGAGGAAGAAGCTGATCGGAGTTGAACGGGCTGCCCGGAGCTCCGGCGAGCGGTGGGCCAGCGACCAACGGCACCTGGGGGTCGAGGGGGAACCACTTGTGGCTGGTATGGGCGGAGATTGGGTCGGAAAGGGAGGAAAATGGCCGAAACAGCAAAACAGAACAGCAGCAGGCGGTCAGAAAACGGTCCGGCCGGCGGTGGCTTTCGACCGGAATACGGGTCGACCGGCAGCTCCTTCCGGTGATCGGCCAATGCTATCTGAACAGAAATTCTCTTCTGAATGGGATGACAGGTGGCACGAGATGAGATTCCAACAGGAAGGCAATGAACAACTCGATTTTCGGTGAAAGGTCAGAACTGAAAAACTGAAGGAAGGAAGGAAAACTAGGGAGAGAAGGGTGTGCGGTTTGGGGAAGATGAAGAGGAGAGAGAGAGTGAAGTGAAGGCTGAAGGATAAGGCTTATCAAAGCCATCAATGCTTGCCCCACTTGCCAAACATTGACCTCATCTTCTCTCTCTTCCTTTTGACTTTTCTTCAAAATATCCAAGGGCATTTTGGTCATTTCCACCTTGCACATTTCCCAATCTGTCCTTGATCTGAAAATGGAGGACGGGCCTAGGAAATGGGCTTGAAAATGAATAGGAACGGGCTCGGGAATTTATTGGGCTTGAATCGGCTCGGTTTTAGACAATGGGCTCAGAAGGGTAAAGGGTCAGTTTAGCCCAATGGGCTCACTTGCTTGCCTCGGGCCTTCCATGGTGGCTGTCCCACCTTCGGCGTGAGGCCCACACTGTTCTTGCCCGGCCCACGTCCTCGTAGGCTCGTTTTCTTGGTCCGAAAATCCCTTTTCCAAATACTCGGCTCAACTGGCAGTGTCGACTGTCTAAGAACCATCGTTCAAAAGTCCTTCTCGAACATTCCTGAAAATTCAAAGTCCAATATTGGATTCTCATGCCATGTCAATTTTGCCCGAATGCCATTTTGGTACTACTCAGACTGACAGGCGGCTTCGAGGATTCACGCGTAACCAACTCGTGCCAATTCACGTTCAAGACTTCTCGACACATGGACGTCCTTGACTACATGAAATTGCGAAGAATCGATTCTTATTTCAAAGTACACGATTACCAAGGATCGATATAGGGCCGTTCGCGGGTTCAATAACAGTAAACGGAATCACCCGTCGTCCTATTATGTTCTGTCTGCGAATCGACTTCTAGTCGTCCCTGAAATCGGCCTGCATGACTACAGGATCATCCTTATGCAAGTCTCACAGTCTAGTCGTTTTCCCAGGTCAAGTTCTTTAGTCGCACGAGTTCTGTCCTCATTAGCCTTTCCCCTCAAGGTCAGTATCTCAGGAGTGATCAGTTCCGAGTGAGATCAACCAACAATGCATTGGCGAAATTAATGTTCATTCATCCCTTAAAGGGCTCGAATTTTAGGATGTTACAATGGCAATGGCTAGGTGAGATCGCTTGTCGTGCGACTCGCATGTGATTGATGAACTGCATCATCTAATGGCCATGTGCATTGCGTGTATTGTGCCGACTTATAACGTGCAGGGTATGGCATACCAGGTAAGGTTGCATGCAAACTGACTATATGATTGTTGGTTGTATTGCTTGTATTGTATGAGGTTTTACGTGCAGGGTATGGCAGACCGGGTAAGGTTGCATGCGAATCGACTTTTGATCATTGGTTGACCCTGTCTGCTGTTTGATTGTTGATTGCTGATTGTTTGTTGTTGGGTTGAGTGAGGGGTGGTTCTGGAGAGATACCCCAAGTTGAATTGGTGTACTAACCAGGGCTTAGGGGGAAGAACTCGTTGAGATTTTATCTCAACCCATCGTGGTTAACCATTTTCAGGCCCCTAGAATGGCGCACCTGCAGTGGAGAATCCTATCCTCGCTTCTCTAGTGATCGACCTGACGGAGTCGAGTCCGATGGGTCCGAGTGACCGTGATATTGAACCCGAGGGTTTATTTTGTATAGCTGGATTAGCCTAGTTTCTTTTTGGCCTGGCTTAGAGAATGGATCGGCCCCTTTTGATGGGCTTGTAATTCGAAAGACGATCCTCCGTTGGTTAATCCAGTAAATTGTATAAATGAGTAGTCGAGGTTTCTGTTGTTCATCCCTCTATCCCTGATTGATTGATTGTTTGTTTGTTGGACTGGGGATAGTTCGTCTTCCGCTTGCACATAATGAAAGATTAAAATAAATGGTCGTCGACGAGTCCTGGGATGTCGCTTTCTATCGACCAAGAGAAGGGGTTGTCACGAGCTCGAGAGTCGAGGCGTGACAGGCTACGATTTTGTTGCTGAAGAAGGAGGAGAGAGAGTGCATTGAGGGCTGCTCCTAGGCCTCATCAAGGCCATTAAATGCCTTCTCCAATTCCCCAAGCAAGTGACATCATATTCTCTCTCTTCCTTTTGATTTTTCTTCAAAATATCCAAGGGCATTTTGGTCATTTCCACCTTGCACATTTCCCAATCTGCCCTTGGGCTGAAAATGAAAGGCCTAGGAAATGGGCCGGAAAATGAATAGAAACGGGCTCGGGAATTTGTTGGGCTCGAATTGGCTCAAGTTTAGATAACGAGCTAGGAAGAGTGAGGGGTCGGTTAGGTCCAATTGGCTCGCTTGTTTGTCTCGATCTTCCACGGTGGCTGTCCCACCTTGGGCATAAGGCCCACACTGTTCTTGCCCAGCCCACGTCCTCGTAGGCTTGTTTCCTCGGTCCGAAAATTCCTTTTCCAAAAACTCGGCTCAACTGACACTAATGACTGTCGTGGAAGCATCGTCCAAAAGTCTGTCTCGGACATTCCTGAAAATTCGAAGTCCAACTTGGATTCTCATGCCTTGTCAATTTTGCCCAAATGTCATTTTGGCATAATTCAAACTGACAGGCGGCTTCGAGGATTCACGCGTAACCGACTCGTGCCAAACCACGTTCAAGACTTCTCAACACATGGACGTCCTTGACGACATGAAATTGCGAAGGATAGATTCTTATTTCAAAGTGCACGATTATCAATGATCAATATAGAGCCGTTCGCGGGTTCGATAACAGTAGACAGAATCACCCGTCGTCCCATTATTTCTGTCCGTGAATTGACTTCTATTCTTCCTTGAAATCAGCCTGCATGACTACAGGATCGTCCTTATGCAAGTCTCACGGTCGAGTCGTTTTCCCAGGTCAAGTTCTTTAGTCACACGAGTTCTGTCCTCAATAGCCTTTCCCCTCAAGGTCAGTATCTCGGAAATGATTGGGTCCAAGCATAATCAACCAACAATGCATTGGCAAAATTCACGTTCACTCATCCCTAAAAGGGCTCGGATTTCAGGACGTCACAATAACAATCCCCAAGTTTCCATGCTTGTTGTTGCCAACTAAGTTGGCACTACGGATAGAAACATTGCACACCAATAATCTCCCAACGATCGTCTGTCCGCGAGTTCATCATTATCCTCGCATCCTTTTTGCCGATCCCATTATTCAAAAGTAGATTTTCTGAACTAGGTAATTTCTTTAACAGAATTTATTTTGGTTATTTTGTTACATAGTTTACAATTCTTCAATGTTGATCGTGATTGTTGATTTTGTTAGGCATTATCCGATTAAGAAAATTGTCATGTTGATGGTCGGATTAGATTTTTTGTTATCGTAATCTTCCATCTTTAGTCGTGATGAGTTATATGTTTATATAATTGTGTTCATTGTTTGCGTTGGTTTTATATTAGTCAATTTTCCCATTAATAAAAATACAATACAATATATATATATATATATATATTTCATCGCATGGTAGTTTGATTGCATGATAGTATGGTAGCTAGGTTGCATCTTAGATTTATATAATATTTTTTTTAGAAGAAATCTTCTAATAAGACTTAGCTTAATTATGGATTTTGATTTTAATAAAATAAAAAATAAAAAAATGCAACAAGGAAGCTCGCCGGAGATGGTGGGCAAGCTTGTCTTCTCTGTTCTTTGTAGCTCATTTTCTCTCTAATCCGGTTCAACGCAACAACTTTTTGTTTGATGGGGTCAGACAGAATGTGGGCTTTTAGTGGAGCATCCTTTTGTTGTTGCTTGTGGGGGTCGGAATGTAGCGATGGGGATGAACGAGTGGTCCTGAATTAAGGCTTTTTTTCTAAAATGAAAAAAAAATCATGCATACACATATGGCGTAAATACGTCATTCATCCCACATAATGTAGCACATGCATATTTAGTGTCATATAAAATAGATTACACCCATGTTACAATAGTTTTCAGTTAACATATGTCATTAGAGTTATGCCATTTGAATTGCATGTCATATGTCGTTAGAGTAAGAATCATGCATGTTAAATCTAGATTAAAGCTGTACATAATTAATTTTACAAAAAAAACCAAAAAAATTAGATGTCATTTCATTTAGAAATTATGTTTAGAGCATGCATTTTTAGTTATTGCTTGTTTCACTCTAAGGTTGATCATGATTCTTACATTTATCCTTTTGGACTTATTGAATGTTATTGATTGTAATCCGCATGATCACTCTTTTCCACGTTAGTGGCTTAGGTTAAAATCAACCAATGCTGCTTTCAAAAAAAATGTTTTTGAAACTTAAAGAGAAATGGTACCAAAATGCCGTTTGTTTAACTTAGTGTAACCATATCCCCGAACCTATTGAATCTCTGGTTCATAGAAGTAGAGTATTCTCCCATACTTTACTTGGGTTTCTAATCAATCCTAATTGGTTAGTAGTGGGTCCTAATTGAATAAAACTGCATGTTTAACAATGTTAAATTTTGAGTACAAAGTTGCGGTTGGTAAGGCTTGGGAAAGTCCACACTAAATCTTCGGATTTAGTAATCCATTAGCCTTCTCATGGCAATTCACCTTTGGGAAGGTCGCGACAATATATAATAGATAAATATAGGCAACGAGTTGAGGATGAAGATGGACGAATCATCCAAGATGCTATCAACACCATCATTTTCTCCTAACACAATATTTTATAGGGGATCCTTCACATGTAAAGATAGAAATCAAGATCTTTTATCAAACATGAAATGTAAATCCTTAGGAAGATTTAGGGAATACAAAATGGGCGAGGGCTCTTGGCCCTTGCTTAGATTTGGGTAAGGGTTGGCAACCCTCACTAGCCATGTGCGAGGGCTTGTAATCACCCAGTGGCCGATGAGGGTCACAGGGCCTCAACCGATGTCCGACAACCTTTCGTCGACCATTAACAATTAAAAAAGAAAAGAAAAAAATCAATACTTAGTAACGCAATGTTTACATATCTATAAAATGAATACTCATGGTCAATCTGTTTCGTGAAAAATATACCATTTCTAGAACATATGTTCTATGAAGTAATTTTATAAGAAAACGACTTTTATTTTTTTTGTATTTGACTGA
This sequence comes from Corymbia citriodora subsp. variegata, assembly GCA_014858505.1. Taxonomy (NCBI): domain Eukaryota; kingdom Viridiplantae; phylum Streptophyta; class Magnoliopsida; order Myrtales; family Myrtaceae; genus Corymbia; species Corymbia citriodora. The sequence continues at coordinate 17,290,530 of CM026413.1, read as the reverse complement.
AACCTGAAAATACTTGGAAAGTATATCTCATGGTATGGTACGAAAAATCTAGTGGAGAAAATTATCAAACAATTTGTATTTTTTAATTTTAATTATTTTTTTCCGTTTTGCTTTTTCCTTGGTCAATCGTTGGCCACGGTGACAAGGCCAAGGACTGGACGTGTGACGTCCCGAAATTCGAGCCCTTTGAGGGAGGAATGAACGTTAATTTTGCCAATGCATTGTTAGTTGATCTCACTCGGAACTGATCACTTATGAGATACTGACCTTGAGATGAAAGGCTAATGATGACAGAACTCGTGCGACTAAAGAACTTGACATGGGAAAACGACTCAACCGTGAGACTTGCATAAGGACGATCCTGTAGTGATGTAGGCCGATTTCAGGGACAACTAAAAGTCAATTCGCAAAAAGAAATAAAGAGACAACGGGTGATTCCGTCTACTATTATCAAACTTGCGAACGGCCCCATGTCGATCCTTGATAATCATGTACTTTGAAATAAGAATCTATCCTTCGCAATTTCACGTAGTCAAGGAGGTCCATGTGTCAAGAAGTCTTGAACGTGATTTGGCACGAGTCAGTTACGCGTGAGTCCTCAAAGCCACATGTCAGTTTGAGTAGTACCAAAATGGCATTCGGGCGAAATTGACATGGCATGAGAATCCAAGATTGGACTATAAATTTTCAAGAACGTCCGGGACGGACTTTTGGACAATGCTTCTTCGATAGTCGATAGTGTCAATTAAGCCGAGTTTTTGGAAAAGGGGTTTACGAACCGAGCAAACGAGCCTACGAGGACGTGGGCCGGGCAAGATCAGTGTGGGCCTCACGCCCAAGGTGGGATAGCTACTGTTGAAGGCCGAGGCAAGCAAGTGAGCCCGTTGGGCCAAACCGACCATTTACCCTCCCGAGCCCGTTATCTAAACTTGAGCCGATTCGAGCCCAACAAATTCCCGAACTCGTTCCTATTCATTTTCTAGCTTGTTTCTTAGGTCCACCTTTCATTTTCAGCCCAAGGACATATTGGGAAATGTACAAGGTGGAAATGACCATTTTGCCCCTAGATATTTTAAAGAAAGGACAACAGAAGAGAGAGAAAGATGATATCACTTACTTGGGGAATTAGAGAAGGCATTTAATGGCCTTAATGAGCTTTGAATACCAGCTCTCACGTCACTCTCTCTCTCCCCTTCAACTCCCAAAATCCGCACACCTCTCTCCTGTTGCTTCCCTTTCCTTCCTGCAGTTTCAGCTTCTAACCTTCCTCAAAAAATCGAGTTGTTCATGGCATTCCCGTGTGAATCATGTCCCGTGCCACCTGTCATCATGCTCAAGACATTGAAACCATACGGACAATGGCGGCCATCACTGGTCGGAGCCGCCAACAAACCTACCAGTGTGCCAGAAACCACCGTTGGCTAGACCGCCTACTGTAACGACCAATTCTAACCAGTTCAACCTTTTCCCCTATTTTTCTCCCATTCTAACCAAACCACTACCCATACCAGCCACTAGTAGTTCCCCCTCGACCCACAGGTGCCGCCGGTCGCTGGCCAACAACTTGCCGAAGCTCCGACCAAGCCATTTTGCTCTGATCAACCCCTATCCTCCTCCTACAATATTGTTTTCTAAAGTTCAGTGGGTGTATAGAGGTTGTTGCTTCTATGTTCAGCCTGGGACCGTCTTGGAGTGTTGTGGGAGAGGTTCCTCTGTGTCAGGTTCATTGCCGCCGCCACGCCCGTGTCGCCGACCCACTTAACGGGTGAGTTTAGCTCATAATCCCTTATTAGTGCTTAAACTTACTTATGGTTGATTTAATTAGTGGTAATACTGAATTAAGGGTTTAATTAAGTTGTATTAACCCTAAGATAAGTGGTTAGATAGATGATTAAGATTAGCTTAGCTTAATCTTGCTTAATTATGCTTAATTATGCTTGATTATGCTTAATTGTGTGTTATGTGTTAATTAAGCATGTTTTGCCTTAATTTCTTGATTAATTGGATTAATTTTTTTAATTATTAATTTATTTAATTTTTGAATTAAATGATTTAATTATTAAATTCATAAATTTCACTGTTTACGTGCATTGTTCAAGATTACTGTTCACGTGCACTATTCAAGATTACTATCATGATACTGTTCAAGGCATTGTTCATCCAGAAGCTAAAATGTGCATAATTTCATGTGCCTTGATCATATGAAGTGAATTGGATGTGGCATTGCATGAACATCCGCTTGAATTGTGTGATTTTCACAAAAGAAAGGGAAAATGATTTGTCCGAGGGACACCGGAAATGGACCGCCTTTATGAGAAAGAAAATGGTTCGTCCAAGGGACATCGGAAATAGACCACTTTTATGAGAAAGGATTTGAGGTTTTATATGCAAGCATGTGTGCATTGGCTAATGCTCAAAGATAATAAGTGGATTGTGACGGTATGCTTGCATGATCACTAAGTTGAACCCGCCACCCCGGCCGAAGTTTGGGGGGTGATAGTCCGATTTATCGGAAACCCAACGAGGGCACGGAAGGGCACAGTTACATCTCTGCGGAGAAAGGGAGTCGTTGCGTCATGGCACCTCAGTTGTAGTTTGGATGTGGAGTCGCGGTAGAGGCCCGGCCCATGCTCCTTTGAGAATGCCATCTTGGGTGGGAGTCCCTTGACATCGCCACACCTCATGAGGGAGGGCGATGCCTAGCTATGCTAGTAAACACTGGCGGGAGTTTGGTTGTAGCTCTATGGGGCAGTAATAATCAAAACACGTGTGGATGCAAGAGTGCATGAGAAATATCACATCATTGGTTTCGATTATGCATGAGGTGATCACATCATTTATGGCACACACACATGAATTTATAACGTGTAGGGTGTGGCAATGGCCAGGTGAGATCGCTTGTGACGCAACTCGCATGTGATTGATGAACTGCATCATCTACGGCCATGTGCATTACGTGTATTGTGCTGACTTATGACATGCAAGGTATGGCATACCGGGTAAGGTTGCATGCGAACCGACTAATTGTTTATTGGTTGCCCCTGTCTGTTGTTTGCTTGCAAGTTGCTAGTTGTCTGTTGTTGGGTTGAGTGAGGGGTGGTTCTGGAGAAATACCCCGAGTTGAGTTGGCATACTGACCAAGGCTTAGGGGAAGAACTCGCTAAGATTTTATCTTGCTGGTTATTGTATAACCACTTTTAGGCTGTTAGAATGACGCAATGGAGAATCCTACCCCCACTCCTCCAATGATCGACTCGACAGAGCTTGAGTCCGATGGGTCCCAGTGATGGTGGTACTGAACCCTAGGGTTCATTTTGTATAGCTGGATTAGCCCAGCCTAATTTCTTTTGGTCTGGCTCAAAGGATAGATCGGCCCCTTTGTTGGGCTTGTATCGGGAAACGATCCTCCGTTGGTTAATCTAGTAAATTGTATAAATGAATAGTTGAGGTTTCTGATATTCATCCATCTATCCCTGTTTGATTGTTTGATTGTCTGTTTGGACTGGGGATGGTTCGTTTTCTGTTTACGCATAACAAAAGATAAAATGAATGGTCGTCGACAAGTCCTAGGACGTCGCTTTCAATTGACCATGATAAGGGGTTGTTGTGTGTTCGAGGTTCGGGGCATGATAGGACGAGGAAGAAACAAAAAGAAAAAGGAAGAAAAGAACAAAGAACAAAGAAAATAATGAATAATCCGAAATTTTAAAAAAATAAAAAAATAATTAAAATGTTGATTTTTTTTCTAAAAAATTATAAGAACCAAACGTTTTATTAACAAGGACCTGACCTAAGTGCCAACGCTGAAGGCCCATGCACAATCATTGTGGACACAAGCCTAAAGGTCAGGACCAGAGCTTGAGCATCGAGGACCCAAGCACAACCTTTATAGCTCGAGTTCAAGTTCTAGAGTATCGAGTATGTCACGCCCTAAATCCCGAGCATGTGACAACCCTTTACCTTGGTCAAATGAATGCGACATCCCAAGACGCATCGCCAACCATTCTTTTCATCTTGCAATTAAGCACATGCGAAAGCAAATTAACAACACCCAATCAATAAACAACAGGGATAGCAAAAAGACCACAAACAACAGCAGCAACGTCATTTTTATTTTTGTACTAATTAACCCTAGGAAGTTTATACACAGGCCCCTCAATCAGGCAACTTCCTCTATAGTCATCCAAAGATACTAAACAGGGTTCTTTCAACCATCGGGCACACCAACCTACTACCCTCCATGATGTGCTCTAGCATTGTACAATCCATGGCAATATAGATGCTATAAATGTGGACCTGAAAATGTTTAACAACAATGAGTGAGATATAATCTCAGTGAATTATCACCCTAAGCCCCAGTTAGGACACCAACTTGTCTCCAGGTTCTTTACAAGCATACACCTTATAACGATGGCAGATCTATTGCAAAGTGACCCTCGCTTTGACTTAACTATAAATGTGATCTACTTGGCAAACCCCATAAGAAACAATCAGCAATCAATTGACTCTTAGGCATCCTTATCTAATCATGCCATACCCTACACGATATAAATTCTCATGCATGCCATAAACAATGCAACCAGCATTTAATCACCATAGTGATCAATCACAAGCGAGTCGAATTGCAGGCAATCTTACCTTGCCATTGTCATACCCTACACGGTATAATCTCATGCATGCCATGGTCAGTGCAAACAGCACATGCATAATCAAAACACATCAGCATTCACACGTGTTCCAATTATTAACGCCCCTTAGGGCCACAATCGAACTTCCACTGGTGTCTATTGGCATAGCTAGGCATCGCCCTCCACGCCTCACGTCAAGGACTCTCTCCCAAGACGGCATCTCGAAGGAGTGTGGGTCCAGCCTCTACCGCGACTCCGTATCCAAACTCTCGTTGGGATTTTTGACAAGTCGGACTTCGTCCCCTGATGGGTTCAATCATGTGACCACACGAGCACACCACAATGATCCATTTTAATCTACATGGTATATGCTCAACATAATAAATCATTGCACATTTTTCATGTAAAAATTGCGGGAAAAATAATCACACATGATCACGTTTTATTCCAAAACCCGTCCAACTTTCATGCCTTATAAACAAAACATGCCCTTTTCATTTTCATGGCAATATTTGACATAAGTATACACCCAACACTTCGGGGTTTTCTTTTTATGTGTCCACGTGATTTTATCACAATATCAATGCATTTAACATTTGATAACGCAAATCATACAATTAATTCATCTTTAATACAAGCAACCAATCAATGTGCCGTAACAATCATGAACGCATCGAATTAAGACTATAATTCAATTCTGCATGAATAGTATTGCATGAACAGTAATGAATAAACAGTACTATTCATAATTAAAAATAAATCATTATTAAAATAAATAATAATAATTTCAAATTTAATAAATAATAATATAAATTCTGAATTTCATAAATAAATAAATTATTAAAAAGAAAATAATTCTTTTTAATAAAATAATGCTAATCAAGATTAACCCCCTAATCCTTAATTAGTCTAATTAATCACAATTAATAAGTACTAAGAAAGATTAATAATTGAATCAAAACTAATCATGCTTAAACTATGGTTAATTAACCCAACCTTGGTTACTTAACCTAACCATAATTCAACTCTAGTTAATTAACCCAACCTTGGTTAATTAACCTAACCATAATCCAACCTTGGTTAATTAACCCAACCTTGGCTAATTAACCTAACCCTGGTCATCTTTCTAACCACCTATCTTAACCCTAGTTAATCTTAATAAAGCCCCTAACTAGGATTAATCATAAATTAATCTACCCTAAGCAAGTTTAACAAACTAATCAAAGGATTAGAGCGTAAACTCACCCGGTGACAATTTCGATGGCATAGGCACGACGATGGTGGCAAGGGTTACGCATGGCTACCTCCAAAACATCATGGAGGCACTCGACAAAAATGAGTTTTGGCAAAGGCAGTTTCCAGCGGAGGTAAGGACTGCAAGGGAGAGAGAGGCGTGGCTTGGGCGGCCTCGAACAGGCAGCACCACAGCAGCACAGCAGCTCCAAAATAGCAACAAGGTGGCAAGGATGGCTAGTGAGGGTGGTCCGGTCGGTCAAAGGGGCATCCAAGGGGAAGAACCATGGAGAAAAGGAAGGGAAAAGAGAGAAAAAAGAGAAGAAAAGGTGAGGGAGAGGGTGGTTGCCAAGGAGGTACACGCATGAGGGGAAGGAGGGAGAAGAGAGAGAAAAAGATGAAGGGAAGAGAGAGAAGCCAACTTCATTTCCCAACAAATTTTCATCATTTTCTTGACTTTCTCTCTCTTTTTCCCCCAAAAATAAATGCATCTTCTAGAAAGGGCAATTTTGTAACATTCCCCAAGTGTAGTATACCATACTATACGCGTATACAGGCCAAGATTTTATATGGAATTGAATAAAATTAGTTTGGGCTCAAATTGAGGAGAATTGGGCTAGAAAATGCAATTGGGCTCAAAGACTTGAAGTTGGGCTTGGTGGGCCTAATTGGGCCCACTTGGGCTAGCTTGGGGCCCCACGTGGCTAACCCCTAATAGGCGTAAGGCCCATTAGGCCTTCGGTTGGTCCAACTCCTCTTGGTTCCAATTTTTCGGCCCATTGAATCATTTTCCAATAATTTGTGGGCTTACCAATAAATTCAAAAATTAATTAGGTAACATCCAATATTTTAGTCTAGACATCCTTGAAAGTTCGATACCCGAAACCGGATTGAAATTCATGGTTAATATCGATCAATCGCAACTTTAGTACGACCTAACTATTGGGCAGTGTTTGGGGATTCTCATGCATTTGACCGGTGGTTGATAGCTTTTCAATCCACGATCATGTCTATTCAAATCAAGGCGATCCTCAATTGTCATGTAATCATGAGGGGTCAATTACTCACGCTGAATACAAGGCCAAAAGAAAATCGATTTAACATCGTTCGTAATCAATATCGAAGTCGTGCGAAATCACCTGCAATCTGACCTCATACTTCTGCCAAATCAATTTATTTCCATTCGCTAATTAGCCTGCAACAGCGTGGTATCATCCCCCTTTGATCCTTATGGTCAAGCAACTTATCCCTGATCAAATTCACTGGTCGTATGTGTATCGATCTTTAATTGCATTTCCGACTAATTAGTTAACTCATGAGGAGTCAGCTCAAAGTAAATGTAACTTATAGCGCATTGATAAAATAACAATTTCATATATTCCGAAATGGGTCGAAATTCAGGACGTCATAAGGTACAAGCACCAAGGGCTTGGGCCTAGCCTCAATTGGCCCAAGCATGGGTGCCAAGTGCTTAGGCCTAAGCATCAGAGTCTTAAGCCTGGCCTCGATGGACTAGGGACCTAGTCTTGAACATCAGGATCTAGTCTCAAGTCTCATGGTGGAGTTTTCATACCCAAATATAGAGTTTTGGATCCAAGCATTAATAACTAATCATATTTTAGAAAACGTTTTTTTGAAAATTATCTTCCTAAATTTAAGTTTTGTTAATCAGAAAATATTTTCCATTGACCTATTTTTCTAAGCGAACCAAATGCCAAAAAATTTAGGAAAATATTTTTTGCAAAATAATTGAACACTTAAATGAAACTAGAAGGATGCAATGTATCCCAACGTAGGAATACTCAAATAAAACTCGTACAAGGAACAAGAAAGCCCAGAGTTTTGGTCTGGTCTTAACACACCTGTAAAATGAATACTTAAAGTAAAGGCTTGATATTTTATTAACCCTAAATTAATGCACCTATGACAAATCTATACTAAATTAATTTTTTGACTACAAAAAATTACAAACGGGTACATTTGTGACAAATATACCCTCCATTAATTTTTGTTAAATTGGATTAATATCATGAAAAATCACAAAGTGATACACATGTGACAAATGAAAAATAAACCCCCATTGGTACACCTGTCAACTATCACGTGCCAATCAATTCAATAATTTGACGATAAAATTTAACGTAAATTATCAAATGGTAAATTTGTGACACGTATACTAATTGAAGATTTTTTGTATTATTAAAAAATTAATTTAAAATAAATTAATATCAATTTAGAGTTTTTATGAATCCTAATGTAAGCGATGAAATACAAGCGCTCACGACCAGATGCATTAATGTCAGAGTAAGCACGGAGTCAGTTGTCAACCCCCAAAATCCCATCGACTGTCATGCTCTAGATAAACCATTTCTGCCGAGAGTACGGCTTCTGACAAAGCCAAAGGAAGATGTGAGACCTCTTATTTTATTGTATACTGGAGAGGACTGATGAGGGAGGAATTCCTGCCGGTGCTCGATCCTGCTCTTAAAAAGGATTCATGTGTGTTTCTTTAATGCAACATTCGTCAAACCATCTTATTTGGACTTGGACATCCTCATGAGCAGGTAATGAACCGTGCAATTCTTCCCATATTATTCATTTCCAATCAGATCCTTGCTATTTCACAATTAAAAGGCTCTTGCAGTCTATTATTTCTTAGCGGCCAAAAGTAAAGTCCATTTGCTGCTAATACGACCCCAATGACCATGGAAAGTTTACAGTATTGAAGACATTAACATTGAACTAAGTCAAAGTCGATCAAAGGATTCAAGTTGTGATAAATTGACTTCTCCTGTTTGTAATGATAATTGTGGATCGTTGCTGTAAACTGAAGATATAAATTTTGCATTCATGCATGAAGAAACTATTGTGGAAAAGCTGGCTCGTCAGTCTTTAAAGCTGGATAGCAGTGAGTTGACAGCCACATGTAATCAGTGCAACCACCTCTCTAACTATTCCAATTCTCGTTAAAAACTTATGATCATAACATGGACATGTACAGAAAGGACTGCGGGAGATAGCGGGGAGAGAGACAAGCCTCGCCGCAGTCTACTGAGACTGGCTAGCTATGCCAGGATGATCACAATCTCGATTTGATGGTTGGATGTGATCCATTCACACTGGCCGTGCCTCTAAGAGTCATTACTACCTCTGCCAAGGTACACGGGAATATAGTTCATTGTTGTTTTCGTTTCATGTGACTTTCATACAGACCATTAAGATATATGTATAAATTGTGTTAAAAAAAATCTCACATTGAAAAATCAATATAGTGTGGGGGTAATTAAAAAATCATTACTAATTCATGACTCTTTAACTTAAACTTTTGAGTGAAGGTGAATCTAATCGAATAAGTCTTTTTTGTTAGACAATCGAATATGTTAATGGGCTCAAATTTGAACTCTTTATTGACGATCCTCTCGAGTGAAAATATCTTATGGACATAAAGGAAAAATCCCCAACTCTATAATCCCCCAAGAAAAGGACAAAAAAAAAAGCAATTAGGATTCCACAAGGTTCCCACTCAGGCCTAATTCACAAATGTCATGCCCTGAACCCCGAACACACAATAATCCCTTCACTTTGTTCAAATAAATGTGACATCCCAGGATGCGACACTCACCATTATTTTTATCTTGTGATTAAACACATGTAGCAGCAAATCCATAGAACACCCAATCAATCAAAGCAGAGATAGCAGAAAGACTAATGCAACAGTAGCAACATCATTTTTATTGTACTAATTAACCCTAAGAAGTTTATACATAAACCCCTCAATCAGGTGACTTCCTCAATAATCACTCAAAAACACTAGGCAGGGTTAATCTACTTCCTTCAACTATCGGGCACACAATCCTACTGCCCTCAACAATGTGCTCCAGCACTATCCGATCCATGGCAATATAGATGCCATAACTACGAACCTGAAAATATTTAACAATGATGAGTGAGATATAATCTCAATGAATTAAGCTCCGGTTAGGATATCAACTCGCCTCGGGTTACCTATCGCACAATCAATTCACTCAAGCAGATTAATAGCAAAACAGTTCATGTTTGCCCTAGTCAAAGACTCGATCTACTCAGTAACCCCATAAATACCATTGACAAACAATCGATTCACAAGCAACCTTACCCTGTTATGCCATAATCAGCACGGTAAGTACACATGCATATCACAATTAATGCATTCCGCACACTCAACATTGCATTAATCAATCACAATCGAATCGTATCGCGGGCAATCTTATCTAATTATTGCCACATCTTGCACAATATCAACTCAGGCATATCATAATCAATGCAACCAACACATGCATAATCAAAACACATCACAATATGTTTCACATGCACCCCTATATTCACAAGTGTTTTGATTATTATACCCTTACCAAGGCCATCAAACTCCCGTCGTTGTCTTCGGGCTTAGCCAAGCGTTGCCCTACCCTATCGGGCACAGCTACGTTTGGAACTTCCACCCATACAACATTCCCAAAGGAGCATTGGTTTGGCCTCTACTATGACCCGCATTCAGACTCTCGCTAGGATTTTTGATAAATCGGACTTCGTTCCCCAATCCCATCGAGGTGACAGGTTATATTATGTGACCACACGAGCACATCACAATAATCCATTTTAATTCATTTCCATGCATTAGCCAATGCATATGTGGTACATACTCAACATAATAAATCACTGCACATTTTTCATGTAAAAATTGCAGGAAAGAATTGCATGTGGTCACATTTTAATTCAAAGCCTGTCCAACTTTCATACCTTATAATTAAAACATGCCATCCTCATTTTCCTTGCAAAACTTGACACCTTGGGGTTTTCCTTTTATATATCCATGCAATTTTACATAAACATCAAGGCATAATGTCCACGCAACGTTATTGTCTAGCAAGGCAATCAAGCACTCAACAACGTCAATCAAACAATCAATGTAACATTGATTCAAGCAACAATTCAATATGCCTTAATAAATAGGGACTCATCAAATTAGTCCTACAATTTAATTATAAATAATTAATGTTATTCATAATTAAATTAAATTAATTATTATTAACATAATTAATAATAATAAACGAATTTAATAATAATTAAAACGAAATTAATTATTTTAATAAAATAATACTAATCAGGATTATTCCACTAATCCTCGATTATCCTAATTACCACCGTTAATTAGTACTAAGCATGATTAATGAATTAATTAAAGTCAACTATAGTTAACTAACCTAACCATGCTTTCACTATAGTTAATTAACTCAACCCTAGTTAATTAACCTAACCATAGGTCAACTCTAATTAATTAACCCAACCTTGGTTAATTAACTTTACCATAAGTCAACCTTAGTTAATTAACCTATCCTTGGTTAATTAACTAACCATAGTCTCCTTTTGACTACCTAGCCATGGTCATCTTTCTAATCACCCATCTTAACCATAGTTAATCATAATTAATCCCCTAACTAAGATTAACTATAAATAAATCTACTCCTAAACAAGTTTAACAAACTAATCAAGGGATTAGAACATAAACTCACCCGGCGATGATTCTTATGACACGGGCGTGATGACGGCGGCGAGGTGAACGTGTGGGCACCTTCGGTTTACCAAGACTAAGTGGTCCGAAAATGGGTCTCAATCAAGGTGGTTTAGACCAAGCTGACTTGCAGAGGAGGGAGGCATGGTGTGTAACATCCTGAAATTCGAGTCCTTTTAGGGAGGAACGAGCGTTAATTTCGTCAATGCATTGTTGGTTGATCTCACTCGGAACTGATCACTCCTGAGATACTGACCTTGAGGGGAAAGGCTAATGAGGACAGAACTCGTGCAACTAAAGAACTTGACTTGGGAAAACGACTCGACCGTGAGACTTGCGTAAGGACGATTCTGTAGTCATGCAGGCTGATTTCAAGGACAACTAGAAGTCGATTCGCAGACAGAAATAATGGAACGACGGGTGATTCCATCTACTGTTATCAAATCCGCGAACTGCCCTATGTCGATCCTTGGTAATCGTGTACTTTGAAATAAGAATCGATTCTTCGCAATTTCATGTAGTCAAGGACGTCCATGTGTCGAGAAGTCTTGAACGTGAATTGGCACGAGTCGGTTACGCGTGAATCCTCGAAGCCGCCTGTCAGTCTGAGTAGTACCAAAATGGCATTCGGGCGAAATTGACATGGCATGAGAATCCAATATTGGACTTCAAATTTTCGGGAATGTTCGAGAAGGACTTTTGGACGATGCTTCTTAGACAATCGACACTGTCGGTTGAGCCGAGTAATTGGAAAAGGGATTTTCAGACCAAGAAAACGAGCCTAGGAGGACGTAGGCCGGGCAAGAACAGTGTGGGCCTCACGCCCAAGGTGGGACAGCCACCATGGAAGGCCCGAGGCAAGCAAGTGAGCCCGTTGGGCCAAACCGACCCTTTACCCTTCCGAGCCCATTGTTTAAAACCGAACCGATTCAAGCCCAATAAATTCCTGAGCCTATTCCTATTCATTTTCAAGCCCATTTCCTAGGCCCGTCCTCCATTTTCAGCCCAAGGACAGATTGGGAAATGTGCAAGGTGGAAATGACCAAAATGCCCTTGGATATTTTGAAGAAAAGTCAAAAGGAAGAGAGAGAAGATGAGGTCATTGTTTGGCAAGTGGGGCAAGCCTTGATGGCTTGGATAAGGCTTATCCTTCAGCCTTCACTTCACTCTCTCTCTCCTCTTCATCTTCTCCAAAATCGTAGCACCTCTCTCCCATGGTTTTCCTTCCTTTCTTCTGTTTTTCAGTTTGACCTTTCACCGAAATCTGAGTTGTTCATTGCCTTCCCGTTGGAATCTCGTCTTGTGCCACCCGCCGTTGTGTTCAGAAGAGAATTTCCGTTCAGATAACATTGGCCGATCGCCGGAAAGAGCTGGCGGTCGTCCCGTATTCCGGCCGAAATCCGGTTGTCGCCGGACCGTCACTATTCCGCCTGCAGCAACTTTGTTCCGCCTTTTCTTCCGTTTCTCTCCATTTCCAGCCAAACCACCACCCATCCCAGCCACAAGTGGTTCCTCCTCGTCCCCCAGGTGCCGCCGATCGCCGGAGCTCCGGGCAGCCCGTTCAACTCCGGTCAGCAACTTTCCTCCTGTGCAGTGCAGTTTTCAGAGTTGCAGAGGGATTTCGAGTTTGTTGCTGCTGTTCTCAGCCCCGAGACCGCCTTGGATCGTCGTGATAGAGGTCCCCGGGTGTCGGGTTCGTCGCCACCACCGCGTCCATGTCGCCAGCCCGCTTAACGGGTGAGTTTAGCTCTTAATCCCTATTTAGTGCCTAAACATGCTTAGGGTTGGGTTAGTTAGTGTTAATTTTGGTTTAAGGGGTTTAATTAAGTTTTATTAGCCCTAAGATAGGTGGTTAGATAGATGATTAAGATTAGATTAGTTTAATTTTGCTTATTTAGCTTAATTGTGCTTAATTTGGGATTAATTGTGTTTATGTGATTAATTAAGCATGATTTGCTTAAATTGGTTGATTAATTGTTTTAATTAATGTTTTGTTTAATTTCTGGATTAAATTTTTTAATTAATTGAATTTTGGAAAATCACTGTTCATAATTACTGTTCACGAGCACTGTTCACGATTACTGTTCACGGCACTGTTCATCCAGAGGCTAATTTTTGTCTGAATTTGATGTGCTATTGATTGTTATGATTAATTGAAGTGCCGATTGTTAATTATACTCATGATTGATGATGAAATGCGTGATCGAGTGTTTGTTGGATTTCGGATTTTGGAATTGTCGAGTGAGATCGCATGACATATTGCGTGGGTTTTCAGAAATGGCATGTCGCATGAGCATGAACGATGTTGCATTCACTACCAAGCAAAAAGCAAAGACAAGAATGAATTGGTTGATGATGTGTTGCATGATCACATTAAGAGAGGGAACCCCGGCGTTGCCGGAAGACCGCCAATCCTTATGGGGTTGTGCCGTGGCCGTTTGGTCGCCTGACTTTGGTCAGATGCCTGACGGGGGACATGTGACGGGACTGCGGTAGTGGGCGGGTCCTATATTTCTGTCAGTTGCGGGACTGCGGTAGTGGGCGGGTCCTATGTTCCTGTCAGTTGCGGGACTGCGGTAGTGGGCGGGTCCTGTGCTCCTTCGGGAATGCCGTCAGAGGGAAGGGATGACCCCTGACGTCGCCGTGCCTCGAGGTAAAGAGGACGAAGCTGGTTTAGCCAGGAACCGCCAACTATAAGGTTGTGCCGTTGGCCTAGGAGGGGGCGTTAATAATCGGAGCATGTGTGAGTGTGAGACATGAGAAAGTTGTATGAGATGCTCTGATTATTCGCATGCTCTTAATGTCGTGATGATTTGTGGTACGCATGCATGAGTTGACAGTCGTGCAGGGTGTGGCAATGGGCAGGTGAGATCGCTTGTGGCGCAACTCGCATGTGATTGATGAATTATGTCATCTAACGGCTATGTGCCTTGCTTGCATTGGATGAGATTTAACGTGCAGGGTATGGCATACCGGGTAAGGTTGCATGCGAACCGAATATTGATTGTGGGTTGCCCTGTCTGTTGTTGGCTGTTGTTTGGTTTTGGTTGTTTGTTGTGGGTTGAGTGAGGGGTGGTTCTGGAGAGATACCCCGGGTTGAGTTGGCGTACTAACCGGGGCTTAGGAGGAAGAACTCGCTGAGATTTTATCTCAACCCGTCGTGGTTAACATTTTCAGGTCCTTAGAATGGCGTACCCGCAATGGAGAATCCTGCCCCCGCTTCTCCAGTGATCGACTCGACGGAGCTTGAGTCTGATGGGTCCGAGTGACCATGGTGTTGAACCCGAGGGTTCTTTGTGTACGGTTGGATTAGCCTAGTTTCTTTTTGGTTTGGCTTAGAGGATGGATCGGCCCTTTTTGTCGGGCTTATAATTCGGAAAACGATCCTCCGTTGGTTAATCCAGGAAGATGTATAAATGAATAGTTGCTGTTGTCATTGTTGTTCATCCCTCTATCCCTGTTTGATTGTTTGTTTGTCTGGGGATGGTTCGTCTTCCACTTGCGCATAATCAAAGATAAAATGAATGATCGTCGACGAGTCCTGGGACGTCGCTTTCAATCGACCAAGGTAATGGGGTTGCCGCGAGCTCGAGAGTCGGGGCGTGACGTGGTGGCTACTCCAGGCTACTGTAACAGGCGTCGACAACTAGATCGAGGGCGACTAAGGTGGTCAAGTGGTGGCTGGTTGACGGTGGTGGTCGTTCTTATGACGTTCTGAAATTCGAGCCTTTTGAGGGAGGAATAAACGTTAATTTCGCCAATGCATTGTTGGTTGATCTCACTCAGAACTGATCACTCCTTAGATACTAACCTTAAGGGGAAAGGCTAGTGAGGACAGAACTCGTGCGACTAAAGAACTTGACCTGGCAAAACGACTCAACCGTGAGTTTTGCGTAAGGACAATCTTGTAGTCATGCAGACCGATTTCAAGGACGACTAAAAGTCGATTCGCGGACAGAAATAATGGGATGATGAATGATTCTGTCTATTATTATTGAACCCGCGAATGGCCCTATGTCGATCCTTGATAATCGTATACTTTGAAATAAAAATCGATCATTCACAATTTCATGTAGTCAAGGACATCCATGTGTCGAGAAGTCTTGAACGTGAATTGGCACGAGTCGGTTATGCGTGAATCCTCGAAGCCGCCTGTCAGTCTGAGTAATACCAAAATGGCATTCGGACGAAATTGACAAGGCATGAGAATCCAAGATTGGATTTCGAATTTTTGGGAACATCCGAGACGGACTTTTGGACGATGCCTCCTCGACAATCGATAGTATCAGTTGAGCCGAGGTTTTGGGAAATGGATTTTCGGATAGAGGAAACGAGCCTACGAGGACGTGGGTCGGGCAAGATCAATGTGGGTCTCACGCCTAAGGTGGGAGAGCCACCGTGGTAGACTCGAGGCAAGCAAGTGAGCCCGTTGGGCCAAACTAACCACTTACCTTCCCGAGCCCGTTGTCTAAACCTGAGCCGATTCGAGCCCAACAAATTCCCAAGCCCGTTCCTATTCATTTTCTAGCCCATTTCTTAGGCCCGCCCTTCATTTTCAGCCCAAGGGTAGTTTGGGAATTGTGCAAGGTGGAATTGACCATTTTGCCCCTAGATATTATTTGAAAAAGTCAAAAGATAAGAGAGAATATGAGGTCACTTGAGAAGTTGGACAAGGCATTCAATGGCCTTAATGAGGTTGAATTACAGCCCTCAATGCACTCTCTCTCCTCCTCCTTCAGTCCTCACAAACTGCACACTCTTTTCCATTGGTTTCCCTTCATTCCTGCAATTTCAACTTTTGACCTTCCTCTGAAAATTGAGTTGTTCATAGCCTTCCCATGCGAATCTGGGCCCGTGCCACCCACCAATGTGCTCAGGAGAGAGAATCCGTATGGATAGCATTAGCCAATCGTCGAAAGGAGCCACCGGCCGACCCATAGGGTGACCGAAAGCCGACTGGTCGCTGACCGCCTACTATAGCGGCAACACTGTCCAGTTTCGCCTTTTCAGCCATTTTCCTCCCATTCCAACCTAATCTCCACCCATACCAGCCACTAGCAGTTCCCTCTCGACCCCCAAGTACCATCGCTCACCAGCCAACCCGTTTTAGCTCTGATCAGCCCATTCCTCCTGTGCAGTCAGTTTTTCAGAAGTTGCAGAGGGATTTTGAGTTTTTTGCTACTATTCTCAGCCCCGGGACCACCTTGGATCATCGTGGTAGAGGTCCCTGAGTGTCGGGTTCATCGCCGCCGCTGCGTTTGTGTCGCCGACCTGCTTAACGGGTGAATTTAGCCTCTAATCCCTTAGTTAGTACCTAAACTTGCTTAGGGTTGGGTTAATTAGTGTTAATATTGGTTTAGGGAGTTTAATTAAGTTGTATTAGCCTTAAGATAGGTGGTTAGATAAATGATTATAATTAGCTTAGCTTAATCTTGCTTAATTTTTGCTAACTGAGCTTATTTTTTGCTTAATTATGGATTATGTGAATTATTTGTTTAATTAAGCATGTTTAGCTTAATTTCTTGATTAATTGTTTTAATTATTGATTTGTTTCATTTCTGAATTTAATGTTTAAATTATTAAATTCGAAAATTTCACCATTCATAATGCACTGTTCACATGCATTGTTCACAACACTATTCATCTGGAAGTGAAATTGTGCATAATTTCATGTGTCTTGATCATATGAAGTGAATTGGATGTGTCGTGGCATGAACATTCGCAAGAATCGTGTGATTTTCACAAAAGAGGAAAAATGGTTTGTCCGAGGGACACTAGAAACGGACCGCCTTTATGAGAAAGGATTTGAGGTTTTATATGCAAGCATGTGTGCATTGGTTAATGCTCAAAGATAATAAATGGGTTGCGATGATATGCTTGCATAATCACTAAGTTGAACCCGCCGCCCCAGCCGTAGTTCAGGGGGTGATAGTCCGATTTATTGGAGATTATGGAGAGAGAGGGCACAGTTGCGCCTCTGTGAAGGAAGGGCGCCGTAGCACCGTAGCGCCTCGACTTGGACGGAAGGGTAAAGTTGCACCTCTACCGAGGAAGGGCGCCATGGTGCCGTAGCAAGGGCACAAAAGGGCACGATTGCGCCTTTGTGGAGGAAGGGCGCCATAGCACCTCGGCATGCATGGAAGGGCACGGTTGCGCCTCTACGGAGAAAGGGCATTATAGCACTGTAGCAAGGGCACGGTTGCGCCTCTACGGAGGAAGGGCGCTGTAGCACCTCAACCCAAGTTGTAGCTCGAGGGGCAGTAATAATCGGAACATGTGTGGATGCAAGAGTGCATAAGAAAACATGGCATCATTGGTTCCAATTATGCATAAGATGATCACATCATTTATGGCATGCACGCATAAATTGATAATGTGCATGGTGTGGCAATGGCCAGGTGAGTCGCTTGTGATGCGACTCGCATGTAATTGATGAACTGCATCATCTAAATTGCGTGTATTGTGTTGAAATATAATGTGCAGGGTATGGCATATCGGGTAAGGTTGCATGCAAACCGACTTTTGATTGTTGGTTGACCCTATCTGTTGTCTAATTGCTGATTGTTGGTTGTTTGTGGTTGGGTTGTGTGAGAGGTGGTTCTAGAGAGATACCCCGGGTTGAGTTGGTGTACTAACCAGGGCTTATAGGAAGAACTCGCTGAGATTTTATCTCACTGGTTATTGTATAATCACTTTCAGGCCCCTAGAATAGCGCACCCGTAGTGGAGAATCCTATCTCTGCTCCACCAATGATCGACCTAACAAAGCCAAGTTCGATAGGTCTGAGTGGCAGTGGTGTTGAACCCGAGGGTTCATATTGTATAATTGGATTAGCCTAGCCTAGTTTCTTTTCGAACTAGCTTAGAGGATGGATCAGCCCCTTTATTGGCCTTGTATCGGGAAACGATCCTCCATTAGTTAATCTAGTAAATTGTATAAATGAGTAGTCAAGGTTTCTGCTGTTCATCCCTCTATCCCTATTTGATTGTTTGATTGTCTGTTTGGACTGGGGATGGTTCGTCTTCCACTTGCACATAACGAAATATTAAAATGAATGGTCGTCGACAAGTCTTGGGACGTCGCTTTCAATTGACCATGGTAAGAGGTTGTTGCGAGCTTGAGAGTCGGGGCATACATCCCTGTCAATTTTGGTATCAGAACGAGGTTGATACTTCGAGTGATAAGATGCATGGGATTTTTGGGATAGTGAGATAGGGATGGCTTTTACTTTACATGCTTGTGATTGCTTTTGTGGTTTTGTGTGGTGGCGGGTTGCTAGTAGTCCAGAGTGATAAGCAATCCTGAGCAAAGAGAGCCCCTAGGCGTAGGGCAGTATCTAGTCAAACTAGTGCTAGAGGTAGGGCGTAAGCAAATCCTAGGTTTGATGGGATCTTGCTGGCGCTAGAGACTTTTTTAGGACAGCAAGCTAAGTGCTCCTGTTGTGGTCCTTGTGGTTTTCCTAGTGAGAGGAGAGGTCTATGAGAGTCCGATGCCTAGGCCGGTAGAGCAGTTCCTAAGACTGAAGCCACTGAGGTTCAGTGGCGTAAGCAACCCTGAAGCTGCGACCCTTTCGATAAGGGATAGTGAAAGAGCCTTTTTTGGTGTTGAGGTGTTCAGAGAAAGATCGAGTGCTACTGGCAATTTATCAGCTTCAATGTAATGTCATTAATTGGTGGGAAGCCACTCAAGAAAGAGTGTTCCCTGAAGGCACGGTTCAGACACGGGGTGCCTTTCGTGAAGTTTTCAATGGAAAGTATTTTTCGGACATGCGAGAGAGTCCAATATGGCAGAGTTCCAACAGTTTCATTAGAATTAGATGTCATTGGATCAGTATGAAGCGAAGTTCGCTGAGTTGGCCAAGTATACGCCAACATCGGTAAAAGACCCTGTGGATAGGGTAAGACGTTTCAGATATGGCTTGAAGCTAGAATTGAAGGCCCAATTGGTGCCCTTGAACTTAAAGAGCTTTGATAAGATATATGAGAGGGCCCAGATGATCGAGAAGAACATGATCGAGAGGGCGACCGCATTTGGCTCGTGGTTCGTGCCTAATAGAGACAATCGTCAGTTTGGAAAGGGACCGATGATGGGGAGAAAAAATCCCATCCCATCCAACAAAAAGAACTAGGTAGGAAAGCCAACACCCAATTCCATGTGAGTTTGCTGAGTGTGTGGAAGGAGACCTGGAAATCTCCCCTATCCTTCAATATCATGAGGAAGTCATTGACTTAATTGCCATAGTAATGTATGACTTTGATGTCATAGTTGGCATGGATTGGCTTACCAAGCAACGAGCTATGGTGGATTGTCATGGAAAGACAATTCAGGTTAACCCAGTATTGGGTGGTAGTTTTGAAATTGTGGGAAATCGAGGGGAACCCTCCGTTCCTCTGATTTCATCACTCAAGGTGACTCGGTTATTGGAATCTGGATACTAAGGATATTTGGCATTGGTGGCAGACACGATAGTGAAAAGGTTAAGGGTGGAGGATATTACTGTAGTACAAGAGTATATAGATGTGCTTCCCTCTCTAGAGGAAATTAAGTTTGTGATTGAGTTGGCCCCTAGGACTGAACCAATTTCCAAGGCGTCTTATAGGATGGCCTTGTCAGAATTGAAAGAACTAAAGGTGCAAATGCAAGAGCTACTGGATAAATGTTTCATTCATCCTAGTGCGTCTCCTTGGGGAACACCGGTACTGTTAGTAAGGAAAAAGGATAGGTCTTTGCGTCCTTGCATTGACTATCGGTAGCTCAATCATGTAACTATCAAGAATAAGTATCCGTTGCTAAGGATTGATGATTTGTTCGATCAACTTCAAAGAGCCTCAGTATTTTCCAAGATAGACCTAAGGACAGGCTATCATTAGTTGAGGATCAAAAAGGAGGATATACCAAAAACAGCATTTAGGACACGCTATGGTCATTATGAGTTCATTGTAATGCCGTTTGGATTAATGAATGCCCCTGTAGCCTTCATGGACTTGATGAACCAGGTGTTCAATAAGTGTTTGGAGTAATACGTAATTGTGTTCATTGATGATATTCCGGTGTACTCAAGCAGTCCCGAAGATCATGAGAGACACCTGAGATTAGTACTGCAGACATTGAGATAGCATGAGCTCTATGCTAAGTTTAGAAAGTGTGAGTTTTGGTTATCTCTATTGACATGATGTTTCAATCCCAAGAAACTTCAATTGGCTGGGTATTATAGACGTTTTGTAGAGAAGTTTTCTACGATAGCAATGCCATTGATGAGGTTGTTAAAGAAGGAAGAGAAGTTCGATTGGACGAACAAGTGCAAGCGTAGTTTTCAAGAGCTCAAGAGTAAACTAACTACCGCACCTGTCTTGACAATACCGTCTAGTCCTGGTGGGTATGAAATCTACAGTGACGCATCGTATAAAGAACTCGGCTACGTGTTAATGCAACAGGGCAAAGTGGTTGCATACGCATCCCAACAATTGAGGCCTCATGAGCTTGACTACCCAACACATGATTTGGAAGTAGTGGCGATAATCTTTGCACTTAAGATTTGGAGACATTACTTGTGTGGAGAAAGGTATCCGATTTTTACAGATCATCAAAGTCTGAAGTAATTGTTCTCTCAAAAGGAGTTGAACGTGAGGCAATGACGATGGATGGAACTTCTTAAGGACTACGATTGTGAAATTCGATATCATCTAGGAAAAGCAAACAAAGCGGCAGATGCACTCAGTCGAAAGTCGACAATTGCACAAATGATGGTATGAGAATGGATTCTCTTTGAGGGAGTCAAGGACTCAGATTTTAAAATTGAGGTCAGACATCTTGCTAGCATAATGGCCACTCTCAGGGTGGAACTCGAGATGCGAAGTAGGATTAAGAGTGCCCAAGCGACGGATCCTAAAATTCTTAAGATCTTGCAAATGGATTAGGCAAAGAGGAAAGCAGACTTTCAAGTGTCTGAGGATGGGACATTGAGGATTTGAGGACGATCATGCGTTCCGAGAGATGCAGAGCTTAAGGAAGCAGTCTTATCGAAAGCTCATCGTAGTAACTATAGCATCCACCCTGGCAATACGAAAATGTACCGGAATTTGAAGTAGCACTTTTGGTGGAATAGTATGAAGTTGGGTATTGCAAAGCACATGGCAAAGTGTTTGATGTGCCAGCAAGTAAAGGCTCAACATTGTAACCCTGGTGGACTAGTGCGACCTCTTGAGATTCTCGAATGGAAGTGGAAACACATTACCATGGATTTTGTGATGGGACTGGCAAGGAGTCAGGGAGGCAATGACTCCATTTGGGTAGTAGTTGACAGACTAACAAAGTCAACTCACTTTATCGCTGTACGAAAAGATTTTACGTTGGATACGTATACGGAGTTGTATGCACGTCAAATTGTACGCATTCATGGAGTTCTAGTGACAATTACATCTGACCGTGATCCTAAGTTTACGGCAACTTTCTGGAAAAGTTTGCAGTCGACCTTGAGGACAAAATTGCAAGATAGTACGGCGTACCATCCGCAGACAGACGGTCAATCACAAAGGATTTGAAGAAGTATTCGAAAGCCTTTAGTGCGATAAATGACATCCACTTGAATCGAATTCTTGGTTTGGTTATTAAATGGACGTGAAAGGAATGTTGAAAGAAAAATCAGTGGTTTGTGGAATTCAGATAGCGGTTTGATGGAAATTCAGTGAATAAGATTTCAAGTGTCGATAAGTGACCCCATGGAAACAAGCTCATGGATTGACAAGCTGGAGCAAGTTTTGCACTTTGAGGTGCTCAAATGAGGTTAAAACCATGAGGCTTGGTATAGAACAGGTCAAAGCGAATAATGCCTCTATGAGATGGTACATATCAAAAAGGGACTTTTGCTAGTAGTGGTGCAGTTCGAAATGCCCATAACGACTGATCCAACGAGGGCAGGGAGTGGTTGCCGAGGCCAAAGTGCCTGAGCAAGGAGCGACTCCTAGCAGGCTCCTAGGATGTCGAAAGGGGTAGAAATGAACTGAACTACGCACTATGCAAAAAGAGAGTACTTATGGGATAAGATTTTATCGGAATGGTATAGCCGAAATATGGTCAAGTTAGTGGAACTCCAGTCTATGGAACGAGGTCAGGGAACTGGGAATCGCCGGTTCAAAAATTGGTTTAGCAATTATTGAATGCAGTTCAGATTATCAAAGATAGACTAAAGACAGCTTAGAGTCATCAGAAGAGTTATGCAGATAAGCGTCGTAGACAATTGAAGTTTAAGATGGGCAATCATGTGTTTCTAAAAGTATCATCGATGAGGGGTACTTCTAGATTCGGCAAGAGAGGAAAGTTAAGTTCGAGGTACGTTGGATCCTTTGAAATTTTGGAAAGGATCGGGGTTTTAGCGTATCATCTTGCTTTGCCACTGAAGCTTGCTCAAGTACATGATGTTTTTCATGTGTCCATATCGAGAAAGTATGAACCAGACCCGACTCATGTATTGAATTTTGAAGAACTAGACATGGACGACAAGGTATCGTACGTAGAGAGGCCGAGACGAATAGAGGGCTGTAAAGAGCAAACACTTCGAAACAAGACTATCACATTAGTTAAGGTGATCTGGTAGCATCACAGAATAAAAGGAGCTACATGGGGGAGTGAGGAAGTGATGAAGCATCGGCACCCCAATCTTTTCAAGGATTTGTCAATGGTTGCAAATTTCGAGGATGAAATTTTTGTAAGGGGGGAAGAATTGTGATGTCCTGAAATTCGAGCCTTTTGAGGGAAGAATGAACGTTAATTTCGCCAATACATTATTGGTTGATCTCACTAGGAACTGATCACTCCTGAAATACTGACCTTGTGGGGAAAGGCTAGTGAGAACAGAACTCGTGTGACTAAAGAACTTGACTTGGGAAAACGACTCGACCGTGAGACTTGCCTAAGGATGATCCTATAGTCATGCAGGCCGATTTCAGGGACAACTAGAAGTCGATTCGCGAATAGAAATAATGGGACGATGGGTGATTCCGTCTATTGTTATCAAACCCGCGAACGGCCCTATGTTGATCCTCGATAATCGTGTACTTTGAAATAAGAATCGATCCTTCGCAATTTCATGTAGTCAAGGACATCCATGTGTCGAGAAGTCTTGAACATGAATTGGCACAAGTCAGTTACGCGTGAATCCTCGAATCCATCTGTTAGACTGAGTAGTACCAAAATGGCATTCGAGCGAAATTGACAAGACATGAGAATCCAAGATTGGATTTCGAATTTTCGAGAACGTCTGAGATGGACTTTTTGATGATGCTTCCTCAACAGTCGACAGTGTCAGTTGAGTCGAGTTTTTGGAAAAGGGATTTTCGGACTAAGGAAATGAGCCTACGAGGACGTGGGTCGGGCAAGATTAGTGTGGACCTCACACCCAAGGTGGGAGGTTGTCTAAACCTGAGCCAATTCGAGCCTAAAAAATTTCCGAGCCCATTCCTATTCATTTTCTAGCCCATTTCTTAGGCCTGCCCTTCATTTTCAGCCTAAGGGCAGTTTGGGAATTGTGCAAAGTGAAAATGACCATTTTGCCCCTAGATATTATTTGAAAAGAACAAAAGATGAGAGAAAAGATGAGGTCACTTACTTGAGAAGTTTGACATGACATTCAATGGCCTTACTGAGGTTGAATTGCAGCCCTCAATGCACTCTCTCTCCTCCTCCTTCAGCCCTCACAAACTGCACACTCTCTTCCCTTGGTTTCCCTTCCTTCCTGCAGTTTCAGCTTCTAACCTTCCTCCAAAAAATTAAGTTGTTCATGGCCTTCCCATGTGAATCTCGGCCCGTGTCACCCCCCCAATGTGCTCAGGAGAGAGAATCCATACGGATGGCATTGGCCAATCATCGAAAGGAGCCGCTAGCCGACCCGTACAACGGTCGAAAGCCGGCTAGTCGCTTACCATATATTGTAGCTGCAACTCTGCCCAGTTTCTCCTTTTCAGCCATTTTCCTCCCATTCAGACCCAATCTCCGCCCATACCACCTACCAACCGTTGGTCGCAGGCCACCCGCTCGCCGGAGCTCCAACCAGCCCATTTTAGCTCCGATCAGCCCATTCCTCCTGTGCAATCAATTTTTTAGAAGTTGCAGAGGGATTTCGAGTTTTTTGCTGCTGTTCTCAGCCCTGGGACCACCTTAGCTCGTCATTGTAGAGGTCCTCGGTGTCGGGTTCATCGCCGCCGCCACGTTCGTGTCGCTAGCCTACTTAACGGGTGAGTTTAGCTACCAATCCCTTAGTTAGCTCCTAAACTTGCTTAGGGTTGAGTTAATTAGTCTTAATGTTGATTTAGGGAGTTTAATTAAGTTGTATTAGTCCTAAGATAGGTGGTTAGATAGATGATTAAGATTAGCTTAGCTTAATCTTGCTTAATTTTGCTAATTGAGCTTATTTATTGCTTAATTGTGGATTATGTGATTTATTTGTTTAATTAAGCATGTTTAGCTTAATTGCTTGATTAATTGTTTTAATTATTGATTTGTTTAATTTCTGAATTTAATGTTTAAATTATTAAATTCAGAAATTTCACTGTTCATAGTACACTGTTCACGATTACTATTTACGTGCACTTTTCACGGTACTGTTCACCCGGAAGTGAAATTGTGCATAATTTCATGTGTATTGATTATATGAAGTGAATTGGATATGTCGTGGCATGAACATTCACATGAATCGTGTGATTTTCACAAAAAGGGGAAAAATGGTTTGTTCGATGGACATAAAAAATTGAGTGTTTTTATGAGAAAGGATTTGAGGTTTTATATACAAGCATGTGTGCATTGGCTAATGCTCAAAGATAATAAGTGGGTTGCGATGGTATGCTTGCATGATCACTAAGTTGAACCCGCCGCCCCAGCCATAGTTCAGGGGGTGATAGTTCGATTTATTAGAGATTATAGAGAAGGAGGGCACGGAAGGGCACGGTTGTGCCTCTACAGAGGAAGGGCGCCATAGCGCTATAGTGCCTCAGCCTACACGAAAGGTCACGGTTGCACCTCTACGGAGGAAGGGGGCCGTAGCACCTCAGCCTGCATGCAAGGGTACGATTGCGCCTCTGCGAAAGAAGGGCGTCGTAGCGCTGTAGCAAGAGCACGGAAGGGCATGGTTGCACCTCTGCAGAGGAAGGGTGCCGTAGTGCCGTAGCACCTTAGCCCAAGTTGTAGCCCAAGGGGCAGTAATAATCGAAACATGTGTGAATGCAAGAGTGCATGAGAAAACATGGCATCATTGATTCCGATTATGCATGAGATGATCACATCATTTATGACAGGCACGCATGAATATATAACATGCACGGTGTGGCAATGGCTAGGTGAGATCACTTGTGACACAACTCGCATATGATTGATGAACTGCATCATCTAACGGCCATGTGCATTGCGTGTATTGTGTTGAAATATAACGTGCAAGGTATGACATACCGAATAAGGTTACATCGAACCGACTTTTGATTGTTGGTTGACCCTGTCTATTGTTTGATTGCTGATTGTGGGTTATTTGTGGTTGGGTTGTGTAAGAGGTGGTTCTGGAAAAATATCCTGGGTTGAGTTGATGTACTAACCGAGGCTTAGGGGAAGAACTCGCTGAGATTTTATCTCACTAGTTATTGTATAACCACTTTTAGGCCCCTAGAATGGCGCACCTGCAGTGGAGAATCCTACCCCCGCTCCACCAGTGATAGGTCCAAGTGGCAATAGTGCTGAACCTGAGGGTTCATATTGTATAGTTGGATGGGTCCGAGTGGCAATGGTGCTGAACCCGAGGGTTCATATTGTATAGTTGGATTAGCCTAACCTAGTTTCTTTTCAAACTAGCTCAAAGAATGGATCGGCCCCTTTTTTGGGCTTGTATCGGGAAACGATCCTCCGTTGGTTAATCTAGTAAATTGTACAAACGAGTAGTCGAGGTTTCTAATGTTCATCCTTCTATCCCTGTTTGATTGTTTGATTGTCTATTTGGACTGAAGACGGTTCGTCTTCCACTTGCGTATAACGAAAGATTAAAATGAATGGTGATCGACGAATCCTGAGACGTCACTTTCAATTGACCATGGTAAGGGGTTATTGCGAGCTCGAGAGTCAGGGCATGACAGTTCGGCCTTAAACCAGAACCGAAAGGAAGAATAAGAGAGGAGGTAGTAGGGACAATGGCTCGGGTGGCTTGGATGAGCGAACGATGAGGCTCATAGCAGTTTGGCGCGCAGCTGCTGGTCAGAGGTTGGTCCCTGCTCGACCCGACAAAGAAACCAGAAAGAAAGAGGGTCGAGAGAGAGGGAGAGAGAGAGAGAGAGAGAGAGAGAGAGAGAGAGAGAGAGAGAGAGGATGAGGAGCTACTGGATTCGCAAGTTGCAGGCGGCCAGGCAGCGACTCACAGCTAGGTAGCATGATGGCAGTTCGTTGTGCAGCTAGCAGCTAGATTGAGCTGCGGGGGTAGTTGAAACAAAGGCAGCAACGCAGCAGCAGTTCGCTTGAAACCAAAGGAAAGAGGAGAAAATGGGTGGCTGGTTTGGGCGATCGTGGTCAGGAGCTTGCCAGGGCTCCGGCAGCAAGCTAACGAAGTGGCGAAGCTATGCGACGACAGTGGTGGCAGTCGAAAAGGTGACAGTAGTAAGGAACACGGCAACTATTGTCGGCCAAAGCAAAACGAAGAAGAAGAAGAAGGTTGAAGAGGGGGATAACCGAGAGAGAGAGAGAGAGAGTTAAAGAAAGAAAAGGAGATGTTAGAGAAGGAAGGGGCGGCTGCAGGTGAGTGGGTGGGCTATCCACTCACCTCATCACTTCTCTCTAAATTCCCAAAACCCAAGTCCCCTTTTGTCCTTTTTTTTATAAAGATGGGGGTAATTTAGTCTTTTTCAAAATTTGGACACAGTTGTTCCCAATTTACCCTTGGTCTGAAAATTGAGAAGCGAAACGTCTCAATTGAAATTTTTGACCCCACGACACTTTCTGATAATTATTGGGCTTACCGATAAATTCAAGAATCAATGAGGCAACGTTCAATATTTTAGTCTCAACATCCTTGAAAACTCAATATCCAAAATCGAATTGAAATTCATGGTTAAAATCTATTAATCGCAACTTTAATACGACCTAACTATCGAGCAGCGTTTAGGGGTTCTCGCATGTTTGACTCGTGGTTGATAGATTTTCAATCCACAATCGTGCCTATTCAAATTAGGACAATCATCGATTGTCATGTAATCATGAAGGGGTTAATTGCTCACTCTAAGTACTAGGCCAAAAGGAAATCAGTTTGATGCCGTTCGCAGTTAATATCGAAATCGTGCGGAATAACCCGCAATTCGACCTCGTATTTTTGCTAAATCAATCTATTTCCATTTGCTAATTGGCCTGCAACAATGCGATATCATCTCTCTTTGATCCTTATGATCGAACAGTATATTCCTGATCAAATTCACTGGTCGTACGCATATCGATCCTTAATTACCTTTCCAAATAATTAATTAACTCATGAGGGACCAGCTTAGAGTAAATATAACTAATAGCGCATTGATAAAATAACAATTTCATATATGTCACGCCTCGAACCCCGAGCACGCGACAACCCCTTCTCTTGGTCGATTGAAAGCGACGTCCCAGGACTCGTCGACGACCATTCATTTTAATCTTTTGTTATGCGCAAACGGAAGACGAACCATCCCCAGTCCAACAATCAATCAATCAATCAATCAGGGATAGAGGGATGAATAACAAGAACAACCATCACTACTCATTTACACAATTTACTGGATTAACCAACGGAGGATCGTCTTTTGAATTACAAGCCCGACAAAAGGGGCCGATCCATCCTCTAAGCCAGGCCAAAAGAAACTAGGTTAATCCAGCTATACCGAATGAACCCTCGGGTTCAACACCACGGTCACTCGGACCCATCGGACTCGACTCCGTCAGGTCGATCACTGGAGAAACGGGGGGGCAGGATTCTCCACAGCAGGTGCACCATTCTAAAGACCTGAAAAATGTTAACCACGACGGGTTGAGATAAAATCTCAGCGAGTTCTTCCCCCTAAGCCCCGGTTAGTACGCCAACTCAACCCGGGGTATCTCTCCAGAACCACCCCTCACTCAACCCGACCACAAACACCCAGCAATCAGCAATCAAACCACAGACAGGTTCAACCAACAATCAGAGGTCGGTTCGCATGCAACCTTACCTGATATGCCATACCCTGCACGTTAAATCTCATTCAATGCAAGCAATGCAATCAACAATCGAATAGTCGGTTTGCATGCAACCTTACCCGGTATGCCTTACCCTGCACGTTATAAGTCAACACAATACACGCAATGCACATGGCCGTTAGATGATGCAATTCATCAATCACATGCGAGTCGCGTCACAAGCGATCTCACCTGGCCATTGCCACCCCTGCACGTTATCAATTCATGCGTGCGTGCCATAAATGATATGATCACCTCATGCATAATCGGAACCAATGATACCATGTTTTCTCATGCACTCTCGCATCCACACGTGTTCCGATTATTACTGCCCCACAGGGCTACAACTTGGCCGAGGTGCAACGGCGCTACGGCGCCCTTCCTCCGCAGAGGCGCAACCGTGCCCTTCCGTGCTATTGCTACGGCGCTACGGCGCCTTTTCTCCGCAGAGGCGCAACCGTGCCCTTCCGTGCTATTGCTACGGCGCTACGGCGCCTTTCCTCCGCAGAGGCGCAACCGTGCCCTTCCGTGCAGGCCGAGGCGCTATGGCGCTACGGCGCCCTTCCTCCGCAGAGGCGCAACCGTGCCCTTCCATACTCTCCGAGGCGCCACTGCGCTACGGCGCCCTTCCTCCGCAGAGGCGCAACCGTGCCCTTCCGTGCCCTCCCTTTCCATAATCTCCGATAAATCGGGTTCAACTTAGTGATCACGCAAGCATACTATCACCATCCACTTATTATCTTTGAGCATTAGCCAATGCACACATGCTTGCATATAAAACTTCAAATCATTTCTCACAAAAGCGATCCATTTCCGATGTCCCTCGGACAAACCATTTTCCCCACCTTTCTCATAAAAGCGGTCAATTTCCAGTGTCCCTCGGACAAACCATTTTTCCCTTTTTGTGAAATTCACACTATTCATGCGAATGTTCATGCCACGACACATCAATTTCACTTCATATGATCAAGACACATGAAATTATGCACAATTTCACTTCCGGATGAACAGTGCCATGAACAGTAATCGTGAACAGTAATCGTGAACAGTAATCCATGAACAGTAATCAATGAACAGTAATTTCCGAAATTCAATTAATAATAAATTAAATTCAGAAATTAAACAAAACACAAATTAAACACAAATTAATCAATCAATT